>CAUYPK010112329.1:0-101390 GCA_963574355.1 Loris lydekkerianus
AATTTGAGGTTGCTATGATCTATGATGCCAAAGCACTATACTGAGGGCAACAAAGTGTGACTCTGTATCAAAAAAAAAAAAAAAAAAAAAAAAAATGAAAAGAACTATAATTTATTGAATGGTGCCTCCCTCTAAGAAAAGATTTGCTACTGAGAATCTACAAATATGAGCTTATTTGGAAAAAGAGTCTTTGCTGATGTAATTAAGTCAAGAGTCTTTTTTTTTGAGACAGAGTCTCACTTTGTCACCCTTGGTAGAATTCCATGGTGTTATAGCTCACAGCCACCTCAAACTCTTATGCTCAAGTAACTCTCTTGCCTCAGCCTCTGAAATAGCTAGGACTACAGGCACCCACCACAACACCCAGGTACTTTTTAGAAACAGGGTCGAGCTCTTTCTCAGGCTGGTCTCAAATCTATGAACTCAGGCAATTCACCCACCTCAGCCTCCGAGAATGCTAGGATTATAGGCATTGAGCCACTGCACCCAGCCTACATCAAGAAATCTTGAGATAAGGTTATCTAGGTAGCCCTTAAATCCAATGACAATTGTTCTTATAGGAGACAGAAAAGGAGACACACACACACGGGAAAAAAATGTGTGAATGTACGAGGCAGAGATTATTGTGATGCAGCCACAAGCCAAGGACACCTGGAGCTACTAGAAGCTAAAAAAAGGCAAGAAGGCTGAGCGCACTGGCTCATACCTGTAATCCTAGCACATTTGGAGGCCAAGGTGGGTGGATTGCTTCAGCTCAAGAGTTCAAGGCAGCCTGAGTAAAGCGAGACCCCCATCTCTACTAAACATAGAAAAACCAGCCTGGTGTGGCAGGCTCCTGTACACCACTTAGGGAGGCTACTCAGGGAGGCTAAGGCAAGAGGATCACTTGAGTCCAGGAGTTTGAGGTTGCTGTGAGATACAATGATACCACAGCAGTCTACCAAGAGCAACTGAGTGAGACACTATCTCAAAAATAAAACAAAATTGGCTCGGTGCCCATACCACAGTGGTTAGGGCACCGGCCACATACACCAAAGTTGGTGGGTTCAAACCCAGCCTGGGCCAGCTAAACAATAGTGACAACTACAACCAAAAAATAGCCAGATGTTGTGGTGGGCACCTGTAGTCCCAGCTACTTGGGAGGCTGAGGCAAGAGAATCACTTAAGCCCAGGAGTTGGAGGTTGCTGTGAGCTGTGACACCACAGAACTCTACCCAGGGCGACAGCTTGAGGCTCTGTCTCAAAAAAAAAAAAAAGCATACCTGTTGTTAGAAGCCACACAGTTTGTGGACATTTGTCCATTTGTCATGGTAACTCTAGGAAGCAAGTATATGAATACATTCATTAAACCCTCCTCACACAAACTCCAGAGCATCCCCCTAGGTTTCCTGCCAGAATCCTGACTGACACCCAAGGACTTTCCTTAACTCCCCCCTGCCTAACTCCTATACCCATAACTTGGTCACTATCCCATCTCCCTCCTCTCCTAGGACAATCAGGGTTCCTCTCTCTGCCCAGTATCTTCAACATTTCTCTCTCTACTGGATCTTTCCTTTTCATTCTTTTCATATATGAAATAAATATATATAATATTACTGCTAATAATGGGATAGCAATTGCTTAATATTAATAATAATTGCTTAATGTATGTCCGATACTGTTCTAAGCACATTCCACACGTCTGCTCATTGGATCCTCACAGTCCTATCAGATGGCTTCTGTCTCCTGCCCAGCTGCAAAGGAGGAAAGTGAAGCTCAACCCGAGGCTTCCCTTTCTTTTTTTTTTTTTTTTTTTTTTGAGACAGAGTCTCACTATGTTGCCCTCAGTAGAGTGCTGTAGTGTCACAGCTCACAGCAACCTCAAACTCTTGGGCTTAAGTGATTCTCTTGCCTCAGACTCCCAAGTAGCTGGGACTACAGGCATCCGCCAGAATGCCCAGCTATTTTTTTTGTTGTAACTGTCATTGTTGTTTAGCAGGCCCAAGCCAAGCTGGAACCCACCAGCTTCGGTGTATGTGGCGGGCACCCTACTCACTGAGCTACACGCGCTGAGCCCAGAGGCTTCCCTTTCCCAGTCAAATTTCTTAGACATCCTGTGAGGCTTTTTCTATTTTACCACCTTACCTGCCAGCTAAGTTCTACCCCATCAAGCTACCTAGACAGGTACATTTTCTGTATCTCTGGATGTCTCTTATAACAATAAATAGCATCCTTTCAGTCGGAGTTTGGTTTTCCTGGTTATCCTTTGCATTATTGGAGTTAAAGAAAAATTGAATCGCTAGCAATTAACATGGCATTTCTCCTTCTATAAATAATTCAAGTGATTTATGAATACATGCCGGTAAACAAATTCAACAATGCAGAAGGGAGTAAAGAACATGAAGTAATGAGCATTCTTGTCCATGTGCCTTTGTACACCTTTATGACAGGACAGTAACCTAGGTGTGGAACTGCTCCATATGGGGTCTCAGGTAGATAACATATTGGCCTCAGTTCTCCACCCCTCCTTGTATCCACACCCCTGCCATGTAATTCTGCAATTCCCCCCCACCCACCCTTTGTGGATAGCACCTTCCCCAGTCCTTGACACTCCTTGGCCATGTGACTAGATTTGACCAATAGAAAGAGGCAGAAGTGACTGTACCAATTGTGATCCTAGGCCTCAGGGGGCATTGCTCACTTTTGCTTGCATTCTGTACTTCTCCTGTTCATAAGAAGTACACATCCAGGGTGGCGCCTGTGGCTCAAAGGGGTAGGGTGCTGGCCCCATATGCCAGAAGTGGTGAGTTCGAGCCCAACCTCAGCCAAAAATTGCAAAAAAAAAGAAGTACACATCCAGGCTAGCCCACAGGTCCCAGAAGAACTGCAATCCTACCATTCTGGGAGGTCAAAGTGGGTAAATTCTTGAGCTCAGGAGTTTAAGACCAGCCTGAGCAAGAGGGAGACCCCTGTCTCTACTAAAAATAGAAAAACAAGCCGGGCAGGCTTGGTGCCTGTAGCTCAGCCACTAGTGCGCTAGCCACATACACTGGAGCTGGCAAGTTCAAATTCAGCCCAGGCCTGACAAACAACAATGGACAACTACAACCCAGAAATAGATGGGTGTTGTTGCGGGCCCAGCTACTTGCGAGGTTGAGGCAAGAGAATCATTTAAGCCCAAGAGTATGAAGCTGCTTTGAGCTGTGACATCATGGCCCTCTACCAAGGGCAAAATAGTGAGATTCTGTCTCAAAAACAAACAAACAAATGAAACAAACTATTTTGGGACTTTAATAATTTTTTTTTTTTTGGTAGGGACAGAGTCTCACTTTACCGCCCTCCGGAGAGTGCTATGATGTCACGGCTCACAGCAACCTCCAGCTCCTGGGCTTAAGCGATTCTCCTGCCTCAGTCTCCAGAGTAGCTGGGACTACAGGTGCCTGCAACAACGCCCGGCCATTTTTTTGTTGCAGTTCGGCCGGGGCTGGGTTTGAACCCGCCACCCTCAGTATATGGGGCCGGCGCCCTACTCACTGAGCCACAGGCACCACCCAACTTCAATAATTTTTAAGAGCATGAAAGAATCCTGAGACCAGTAAGTTTGAGGACCACTGTTTTATGTATAATTGAGGTGAGCCTGAAGGCAATGACTAAGCTACCCTACTACTCTCCTCTCCTACTTCTCTCATCTACCTACTTCCACTCGTCCCCAGTTCCTAACCCCAACCCTTATTCCCCACTCTGTCGCATCTCTGTTTGCAAACTACCAGGAATTCAATGCAAAAATGTAGATTAGTTTCCTTGAGAGAAGGAGACAGGCGACCTCTAGTGGCAATAAAGGTATTGCTTGACAGCGCAAAATTTGCTAAGTAATTAGTAGAGTCCGCTAAAGCAGAGGCTCAGAAGGTTGCTGAAACCAGGACTTACTCAGCATCTGAATTTTAAAAGGGCCCCGCGCAGACACTCACGCCTGTAATCGTGGCCCTTTGGGAGGCCCAGGTGGAAGGATCACTCGAACTCAGGCTCTGGAGGCCAGCCTGAGCAAGAGCGAAAACCACCCCCCACCCCGCTCATTCCTTTCCCTCCTTCTGGACCAGAAAGTAGAAAAATTACCTGGGTTGGCTCTCGTCTGTACCCCCAACTACTCAGGAGTCTGGAGCAGGAGGATCACTTGAGCCCACGAGTGTGAGATTACTGTGAACTATGATGACGCCTGGACAACAGAGCACAGAGACAAGATTTTCCAAAAAACAAAACCAAGCAAAGAAAAAAAAAAACACAAAACTTTAAACCCTGCACCATGCCTCCTGTGATGTACATTCACACAAAATCACACTCACATGTACACACAATCAGACAAACTCTAGTCATGCATACAAATACATTTTCATACACACAGTCACACAACACACGAATGCAAACACAAAAACTCATACGGACCCGGGCGACGCCTGTGGCTCAGTGAGTGGGGCGCCAACCCGGTATACCGAGGGTGGCAGGGTTCAACCCAGCCCCGGCCAAACTGCAACCAAAAAATAGCCGGGCGTTGTGGCCGGCGCCTGTAGTCCCAGCTGCTCGGGAGGCTGAGGCAAGAGAATCGCGTAAGCCCAAGAGCTAGAGGTTGCTGTGAGTCCTGTGACGTCATGGCACTCTACCGAGGGCGTTAAAGTGAGACTCTGTCTCTACAAAAAAAAAAAAAAAAAAACTCACACAGATCCACATACACACACTCATAGAAATACTGCCGCACACATTCCGCGCACAAACACACAGACACACTTTCACATACACACACACAACACTAAAAATAGCATATCATTAACAAAAGGAACTTAGTAATTTAATGGCATTCTCTATTTTTTTAAAAGCTGTAATGGAAAATTGGTTTTTTCCCCCAAGTCATTAAATAAATGTTGAACAAATAATTAAGATGAATCTAAGCTTGGCAACGAGCCAAATGACAAGTCCAAAATCCCTTAGCTGAAGTCCTTGGGGAGAGATGTGTTTTACAACTCAGAATTGTTCCAATTTTAGTCTGGTGGAAGGTAGTGAGTTATCTCACTGGATTATTCACAGTTACAGATTGCACTCCTTATTCTAATCTTTCCCCCTTCTCATTGCTGCACTTAACTAGTCTCTAAAAAAATTGCTCATATTTTAGAAAGGTAATTCTGAGCAAATGCCATATATTAATATTACGTAACACTGAGGCGCCCCCTCTCTCCCATAACATGTTAATATTTTTGCAGCAACATATGTGAAAATTCACACTAAAGGAGATAGGTAGAGAATATAACTAGTTTGTATTATTTGATTTGTCACCACATCCGACTGGGAAAAAATTATCCTCCCCCCAATTTTTGGCTGTCAGAGATTTTGGGGATTCGGAATTTTAGACAAGGGATTTGATTAGCAGGCCCCTTCCACATATATTCCTGCTCCAATTGTAAATTTTCCATTCTAGGTTTAGGACCCCGGCTGGCCGGGAGGGGGGTCAGTATCCAGCGATGATCCTAGAACGCCCCCCTATGGGCAGTCCCAGCCCTTGCAGTTAGGCTGCCAAGGTGGGATGTCCACTGGCTGAACGCCAGTTTCAGGGCTGGGTCCTGCTGGGCTCTGATTGGTCCAAAGGTTCATGGTAATCCCGCCTTCACTCGCGGGTGAGTAGTTCAGGAATCCAAGCTTTAACCAACCCTCACATGACAGTCCCCTGGTGCAGGCATTGGTTCCCAGATTGTCATGTGGCCAATCAAATTGAAGTAAAGCCTTTTGGTTCACCAGTAGTGGTCAGGCCTCTTTATCTCCCAGCCGCTCACAAGTTTCTGCATTTTTGGGCTCTTGGCCTACTGCCTTGAGGGGAAGCAACCTAGGTATGAGGGCAACTCTGGGCACAGAAAGAACTGGAAACAGTTTGGGTCCCCACGGTGGCCATGGAAGGACGCTGGTCAGCTCTCCTTTTAGGACATTCTGCTGCCCCAATCCCAGCTATCTGGCAGACTCATTGCCTGCTTGTGAAAACCGTCCATGCCTGCCTCTCACTGCGCCCACTCAGTAATGAAACATAGGTACATACTAGTGAGTGTAGCCCTTGCTGCCCAACCCAGGACTCCGCTGACAGACAACCTTTGTTCAGGACCCCACTCATAAACACTCCCTTGCCAGGCTTTCTCAAAACTATGTTGTGGCCTGGGGCAGTGGCTCAGGCCTGTAAATCCTAATACTTTGGGAGACTGAGGTAGAAGGATCCCTTGAGCTCAGGAGTTCAAGACCAGCCTGAGAGAGAGAGATAGACCTCATCTCTACTAAAAATAGAAACATAAGCCAAGTGTGGTGATGGGCGCCTATAGTCCCAGCTATTCTGACACTGAGGCAGGATGATCACTTGAGCCCAGGAGTTTGAGGTTGCTGTAAGCTAGGCTGACACCATGGCACTCTAGCACTCTAACCTGGGGGACAGAGCGAGACTCTGTCTCAAAAAAAAAAAACCACGTTGCAACCTAGCTTGTTCACACAGTCCATCCTAACCTAGCTCTCAGATCCCTATCACTCCTGAAGGCTCTCCCTGCCACACACTCTCCTTCTCCTTCCCCTTTATCCCTCACAGGCATTTGCCTCAAGTCTTTTGCACATCTAATCTGGTCTTGGCGTCTGCTTTCCAGAGGACCTGAACTAACAAATTCCCCAGTAACATCTGACAGAGGTTAAGAGCAGAAACTCTGGCATCAGACTACCTGGTCCTCAAGTCTTGGTTCTACCATTCTGTTGGCTCCACCTCTCTAGGCTTCAGTTTCCAAATCGGTAAATGGGGGGTGATAATATTACTTGCCTCACAATCTAGTCATGAGGATAAATCATGTGCTTGGAATAAGTTCTGGTTGTTCTAAACCCAGACGCCTGTCTTCTGGGATTCTGGTTATGTGAGCCAATATAAAGTTTCCTGTTGTCTAAACCAGATGGAGTTGGGCATATCTGTTACTGGTAACCAAGATCTTCCTAACTGATGTTTTACTCTCTGCCCATCCCCAAATCAAGCTACCTGGATCAAAAGAACAAGTCAAAGAATATGATTAAAAGAGACTTCCCCCAAAAGTTCTCCTGACCCCCAAGCTGAGTCAGGCACCCTCTTCTGGGCTCCCTCAGCCCACTGGCCTCCCCATTCCAACTCTACCCATTCTAGATCATCAGTGTCTATGAACAATCTGTCCTGAACTGAAATGTGAAACCCAGGAAAGCAGGGCTGCATTGTCATGGTCACCCCATGCACCCAGCTCTGTCCCCTACAGGGCTATGCTCAAAGTACCACCAAGGAATCACCACCATCCTCTGGGCTCTGATGGTCCTCAACCCTGTGCTAAAGCTTGACACAGGCCTTGCCTTGAATGTTCACAAACCCTCTGCAAAGTTGGAACTATTATTGTCCCCTTTTAAGGAGACTGAGGCAGAGAAGTGAAGTTACAAGAGGTTTTTTGGAACCTTTGTGAAATCCTAAGACATCAATCAGGAATTGATCTCTTCAAGATTTCCCTGGAACATTAAAGGCATTAAAGGTAGGAAGCCAGTGGGAGGTTGCAGAGGGGCATGTCCCTTTAAATTTTTATTTTGAGACAGAGCCTCACTATGTCACCCTAGCGATTTTCTTGCCTCAGGCTCCCAAGTAGCTGGGACTAAAGGCACCCGCCACAATGCCCAGCTATTTTTCTGTTGTAGTTGTTATTGTTGCTTGGCTGGCCCCGGGCTAGGTTTGAACCCGCCAGCCTTGGTGTATGTGGCCAGCACTGTAACCACTGTGCTACGGGCACAGAGCCAAGGGCATGTCCCTTTTTTCTTTTCTTTTCTTTTTTTTTTTTTTTTGAGACAGAGCCTCAAGCTGTCACCCTGGGTAGAGTTCTGTGGCATCACAGCTCACAGCAACCTCCAACTCCTGGGCTCAAGCAATTCTCCTGCCTCCGCCTCCCGAGTAGCTGGGACTACAGGCACCCTCCCCAACGCCTGGCTATTTTTTGGTTGCAGCTATCACTGTTGTTTAGCGGGCCCAGGCTAGATTCGAACCCACCAGCTCAGGTGTATGTGGCTGGTGCCTTAGCTGTTTGAGCCACAGGTGCTGAGCCGGCATGTCCCTTTTAATCAATATAATTTAGAATTGTTGGAGGGAGAGATAGGGGAGAGATAGGGGAGAAACATGAGGGAGAGGATGTGCTGAGTCTGTGGGATAGAGGAAGGGAGAGATGCAAAGGAGAAGGCATTAAACTCCCTAACCTTGATGTTCCCCCAGTCTCTAGTCTCAGCAAGGGGTTCCCCACTACCCCAGGTGACCTGGCCTAACCTTGATATCAAGCTTGACCCTCTCTCATGCCCCACAGCCAAACAGAAGTATCTTAAAAATATATATAGATGTTGGGGCGGTGCCTGTGGCTCAAAGGAGTAGGGCACTAGCCCCATATAGCAGAGGTGGGGGGTTCAAACCCAACCCCAGCCAAAAATTGCAAAAATATATAGGTAGATAGATAGATTTTTTGGGTGGCTCCATAATACATTAAACACAGGTTATCAAAGAATTTAGCATAGCCATTCCAGTCCTGGGTACCTATAAGAATTAAAAACAGGCCTGGCACAGTGGTTTGCATTTGTAATCTCAGCACTTTGGGAGGCCGAGGCAGGTGGATTGTTTGAGCTCATGAGTTTGAGACCAGCTTGAGCAAGAGTGAGACCCCATCTCTAAAAATAGCCAGGTGCTATAGTGGGTGCCTATAGTTCCAGCTACTCAGGAGGCTGAGATAAGAAAATTGCTTGAGCCCAAGAGTCTGAGGTTGCTGTGAGCTGTGACACCAGGAGCACTCTACCAAGGGCAACAAAGTGAGAGTCTTGTCTAAAAAAAAAAAGAAGAAGAAGAAGAGGCTCGGCACCTGTGGCTCAAGGGGCTAAGGCGCCAGCCACATACACCTGAGCGGGCAGGTTTGAATCCAGCTCGGGGCCTGCCAAACAATAATGACGGCTGCAACCAAAAATTAGCTGGGCATTGTTGCGGGTGCCTGTAGTCCCAGCTACTTGGGAGGCAGAGGCAGGAGAATTGCTTGAGCCAGGAGTTGGAGGTTGCTGTGAGCTGTGATGCCACACCACTCTACCCAGGGCAACAGCTTGAGGCTCTGTGTCAAAAAAAAAAAAAAAAAAAGAATTAAAAACAGGCTTTCAAACAAAATCTTGTACACACACGTTCATAGCAGTACTATTCACAGCAGCCAGAAGGGGGAAGCCTAAACGTGGAATCCAAACGTCCCACAAATAATGAACAATGGTTTATACATACAGCAAAATGTTATGCAGCCATGAACAGAAGCAAAGCTCTGACACACGCTATAGCATTGATGGACCTTAAAAACACATTGCTGAGTGAAAGAAGCCAGACACAAAAAGGTACACCTTCTTTTTATATGTAATGTCCAGAACAGACTAATTCATATAGACAGAAAGTGGCTAGTGGTCACCAGGGGCGGAGGGGAGAGTTAGTGTTTAATGGGCACAGAGTCTCACTTGGGAAGATAAAAACATTCTGCGGGCGGCGCCTGTGGCTCAGTGAGAGGGCGCTGGCCCCATATACCGAGAGTAGCAGGTTCAAACCCAGCCCCAGCCAAACTGCAACAAAAAAATAGCCGGGCGTTGTGGCATGCACCTGTAGTCCCAGCTACTTGGGAGGCTGAGGCAAGAAAATCACCTAAGCCCAGGAGTTGGAGGTTGCTGTGAGCTGTGATGTCATAGCACTCTACCAAGGGCGATAAAGTGAAACTGTCTCTACAAAAAAAAAAAAAAAACATTCTGGAGATGATTGGTAATGATGAGTGCAAAGCATTGTAAATGTACTTAATGTCACTGAACTGTACACTCTAAATTGATTAAAATAACTATTATCATTATTGCCTGTGTTTGAATTTTACCACTAAACACACAGATTATGACTAACAACTTCTCTCCTCCTCTCAGCCATCATGCTAGTCCCGCCACCATCGTCCCCTACCTGCACCATGGTAGTGGCTTCCTCGCTGGGCTCTGAGCTTCCACTGTCACCCCCTATACTCCATTCTCCACATGGCAGTCAGAAGTCAGAGGGTCTTAATTTATTTATTTTTGAGACAGAATCTCACTCTGTCACCCTGGATAGAGTACTGTGGCGTTACAACTCACAGTAGCCTCAAACTCCTGGGCTAAAGCAATCCTCTTGTCTCAGATTCCTGAGTAGCAAGCAGGGACTACAGGCATGGGTCAGAGAATCTTAACATCTAAATCAGCTCACAGTTCCCCCCACCCATTCATGGCTCCCACTTCATCCAAAGTAAAAGCCAAAGTCCACACCATGACCCATGAGACCCTGACCAATTTACCATTATCTCTCACCTCACCTCCTCCTCCCACTGCTCTTTCCTTCACTTCTTGTTCCAGC
This sequence comes from Loris lydekkerianus, assembly GCA_963574355.1. Classification (NCBI taxonomy): domain Eukaryota; kingdom Metazoa; phylum Chordata; class Mammalia; order Primates; family Lorisidae; genus Loris; species Loris lydekkerianus. The sequence goes on from CAUYPK010112329.1 coordinate 10,412, forward strand.
CACAGTGGCTCCTTTACTGTTCCTTGAACAAGCCAAGCACCTCCAGCCTCAGGATCTTTGCACTTACTGTTCCCTCTGCCCTAACTTCACCCACCTCAAGCTTCTACCAAGAAACCAGCTTCTCCATCATTCCTTGCTTTATTTTCTTCTTTGTGCTCATTACTACCTGGTATACCATGCATTCAAGTTATTAATTGTATCTTTTGTCTGTTTCCCCACTAATATCTCAGTCCCACTGAGAGCAGAAATGTTTGCCTGTTTTGTTTGCTGCCACACCCCTGATGTTTAAAATAAGCCCTAGAACACAGTAGATTCTCAAAAAATACTTGTTAAGTGAAAGATTAAAAGAGGCCAATACAGGTAAAACTTAATTAAAGGCAGAATACAAATGTCTACATACAATAACTAAGAAAATGCCATGAAGGCTACGTTGAACATTTTGATGAGAATATTTCAGATTGTATATGAAACCAGCACATTGTACCCCTTGATTGCACTAATGTACACTATGAGTTAACAATAAAAAAATTAAAAAAAGAAAAGAGAGAGACCAAAAGAGGCCAGAAGCAGTGGCTCACATCTGTAATCCCAACACTCTGGGAGGCCCAACTGGGTAGATTGCCTGAGCTCTAGAGTTTGAGACCAACCTAAGCAAGATCAAGACCCCATCTCTAATAAAAATAGAAAAACTAGCCAGGCGTGGTAGCAGGCACCTGTAGTCCCAGCTACTTGGGAGGCTGAGGTAAGAGAATCGCTGAGCCCATGAGTTTGAGGTTGCTGTGAACTATGGCACCAAAGCACTCTACCCAGGGCACAGAGACTCTGTCTCATATAAAAAAAAAAAGACCAAAAGAGAGACTGAAAGACACAGGAGAAAAAGGAAGAGAGACAAAGAAAGAGGAGAAGACAGGGCAAGGGCAGGAAAGCTGAGACTGGGTGAGGGGGAGGGCAAGAGTGTGGGCATAGGTGGGCAGGGATAAGGACAGGAAAGGGGCAAGATGGGGGAAAGAAGGCCAGGTGCTGTGGCACATGCCTATAATCCCAACACTCTGGAAGGTCAAGGCAGGTGGATTGCTTGAACTCAGGATTTGGAGACCAGCCTGAGCAAGAGCCAGACCCCATCTGTAAAATTAGCCATGCATGTGGCAGGCACCTTTAGTTCCAGGTACAGTGAGACAAGAGGATTACTTTTTTTTTTTTAAGAGACAGAGCCATGGTGTCACAGCTCACAGCAACCTCCAGCTCTTGGGCATAGGCAATTCTCTTGCCTCAGCCTCCAGAGCTGGGACTACAGGTACCCACAACACACGGCTATTTTTTTGTTGCAGGTTGGCCGGGGCTGGGTTTGAACCCACCACCCTCAGTATATGGGGCTGGCACCCTACTCACTGAGCCACAGGCGCCACCCAAGAGGATCACTTTTGAGCCCAAGAGTTTGAGGTTGCTGTGAGCCATGAGGCCCCAGCACTCTGAGGTGAGGCCACAACACTATCGAGGGCAACAAAGTGAGACTCCGACACTGTCTCAACAAATTAAAAAAAAAAAAAAAAAAAAAGGTGAGAAAAGAAAGGCAGGCAGAGAAGAAAGGCAGGTAGCAGAGGCAGAAAGGAAGAGAGGTGAGACAAGAGAGTGGGAGACACAAGTACACACAAAGATTGAGATGCAGAGAGACAAAAAGAAAAAGAAAAAAGGGAGAAGAGTTACAGAAGCAAAGAAAAGAAAGATTAGGAAAAATGGGGCTAGGAGGGGAGAATTGGAAATTACTCAGAAAAAGGGGGAGGCGGTGGGAACAAAAATAAAGAGGGCCCTCCCTCTAAATTACCATTTATTGACATCCAGGGCTTTGATAGCCCTCAGGATCCATGCTGGGGCTTTTAAAGCCCTGAGGGACAGAGGTGGTGGAGAGAGAACATGTAACTCCATTCTCAGGGCTTTTGAACATTAGTTTATTTATACCTCAGAGCAATTTTACAAGTACCATCATCATTTTCATTTTCCAGGACCAGAGAGACTGAGTAAGCTGCCTGAAATCACAAGGGCAAGAAGAGCTGAGATTTGAACCTGGGCAGCCTGGCCCCAAAGTCATTGCTCCTAACCCCCACCTATTGCTGACTATAAAGAGGTGCTGGCTCCCTAAATTCCACTTCTGTCTAGTTTCCTCTCCTAGTCTGAGAGAAGGGATCTAAATTCACTCTCCCAGGACAGTTTCCAGCTCAAGGTGGTAAGCAGGACAGGAAAATTCCTTCCTACATGTCAGATCCCAGGCCCAGCCCAGAGTCAGGCTCTCAGTCTCTTACCTGACTCCTTTCCCAAAAGCTAGACCTGAGCTTCTCAGCCTTGCTTATTGCAGGCCAAAGAGGTTGTACAGATCTTCAAAGTCTTCACAGCGTTTGATAACTTGCTCTGAGATTTCCAGAGGCAGAGTAAGTGCCACTGTCTACCTTCATCTCTCTAACCCCCGAAAGATGGCAAGCATCATAACTTCCCAGCAGTGGACAAAGATCCAAGGCCTCTGTGTGTCTGCCATGATAATCACATTCATGGCAATTCCCAGAACCTCAGTTCTTGCCAGCAAATTATCCCACCTTTCCTCTCGTCTCCTACGCCATAACATGAAGGCAGATCCTCTGCTTCTCTCCAGAAAGACACCCATCTTCTACCCAAAGCACACAAAACACTGAGAAGTCCTTCACACTGTCTGACCTTCAAAGGCCCTATTACTGGTAAGTCTCTTCTCCCAGCTTCAACCCCAAAATTATGTGAGAAGGATGGAAGAGAAGGGCCTCTCGGGATGGGGAAAAGCCCACACACAGCCATCTGGGGCAACAGAGACTTCCCCTCACAAATTTGGGGGGGACACATCTCTACAGATAACAGGACAGACACAGCATGAGGCACCTGGGGCTGGAGTTTATTGCATAAGAACAGATAGACACAGAGATTAAGAGAGATGAGGAGAAGGGTAAACTGTGGGGTCTGTGCTCATAATCCTACGGGGAAGGGAGGGATAGGAAGCAGAAGTCCGGACGGGGTCCGCCAGATGGTGGAGGACTAGGCCTGACAGCAGAGGAGCTGCCAGGAGTGATGCCCCGAGCCAAATTTGGTCGCCATTCTTCAGGGTGATGGCTCCGGAGACGCTGGGCGATGTCATTAAGAGGGAGCCCAGGCCCACTCAGGGATGGCGCATCCACGTCGTGGGGCACCAGGGTCTCGAAGGCTGATGGTTCAGGTTGGGATGGAAAGGAGGGTTACCCGAATCCTCACCCCCCCGCGGCCTCTGGCGTCTCTCCGGGCATCTGACGGCTTGGGCCACGGCTAGGGTCGCTGTGGCGGCGACGGCGGCTTGGCGGCAGCTGGAGCTGGGGTCTCGGCTCTCCAGGGGCTCCCAGGAGGCAGGAGATGGAGGCAGCAGCAGGCGCTGGTGCAGGCGGCGCGCCAGGGCGTGAGGCACACGGAAGGGATGGCGCGCTGGGCAGCGGACCGGCAGGGACCGCTGGGGGCCTCGTGGGGATCCAGATGAGACCGTAGTACACCGCGAGCAGCACCGCGGCCAATGATACGCAGAGGAAGTAGGCGCAGACTGGAGCGAGGCGCAGCCAGCGGCCTCGCGGGCCCTCGCTCAGCCCGGCGCTGCCAGGGCTCTCGCCGCCACCGCCCACGCAGCTAGTGCCCCTCATCCCCACGGCCCACTCGGCCCCGCTCAGCTGCCTGAAGAGGACCCGCCCCCGCCCCGCCCCGCCTTCCAAATCATCCTCCTCCGACTCCGCCCTCCACCAGGCAATGTCAGGCCCGGTAACTGAGGGCCTCCTTCTGGGTATAGGCCCACCCACTCCAGCCAACCACTACCAAGAGGCATTCTAACCATGCCGCCTCCTCTCGCCCTAACACAGTCCTCTTTTCGAACTTGAACTTCATCCAAGCTCTACCTCCAAGCTCACTCCCTTTCCAGGTTTAAGCCTCACCCTTCCTTTAGCCTCATCTATGTCTGTTTTCTCTCTACAATCTACTCCAGCAACCGAACTACCCCCTTTCTCCTCTGGCCTCAACAAACTCCAGCCCGAGCTCCACCTCTTTCCTCCACACTGCCCAAGCCTCGGCTCCGCATTCTGACCATACCCCACCGGTGGCCCGGCTCACCAGATAGGCCCAGCCAAGCGCAGGCCTAGCCCCGCCCCCCCCTCACCCTGCCCCATGTTCTAGATCCACTTACCAGTATTCTGGCCCTTCCCAAGCATCCTAATCCCGCCCCTTGTGGGACCGGCTGCAGACTCCCACACTCCTATAGCTGCCCTCTCAGGCATTCTTGAGTTCTAACCCCGCGTCCCTAAATTACAGCTCCGCCCCTCACTCCAATCGCTCCCCTGACCCTAGCTCCTCCCCCACAACCTTTAATCTCCCTGTCCCTAGAGCCAATAAGTCCTGAGTGGGCACTGGGGAGAACACACGCTGGAAATCCGGATAACCACCTCGTGACGTGATCCTAGCTCCTCCCCCACCACCCCTAATCTGTCCCTAGAGCCAAGAAGTCCTGAGTGGGCACTGGAGAGAACACACGCTGGATATCCAGATAACCCCCTCGTGACGCTCCCTCCCCATCAAGGCGGGGAAGCTTCAGTCCCCTCCCAGTAGCGTCTTCAGGATTTCGGAGAGGCCTGCGGGAGGGGAAGACATATCAGGGAGGTAGAGAATGGAAGACCCCCTTCCTCCCGCCTCTTCCGCCACGAAAAAGCCCGCCAAGCACAGCAACTCAGCCCGCCCCCGCCAGAAACACAGTTCAATGGTTAGCGGAAGCACTGCATTTAATAGACAGGGCTGACGCCCGAGAAATTGAAGCCCTTCGGAAGAGTCATCAGCTATTTGCCATGCCCCACCAGATGTAAGCTCCTAGAGGCGGGAAATTAGGCCTGGGGACTGGCACCTTGCCCCTCACGGCCTCCATGGGAGGCTAACATGGAGGCGATGTCCCCCATTTGTAGGGCCTGGACCGAGTCTTCACAATTTAGACTACTGCCCTGGTCCCACCCTGTTCAGTGACCCTGGCTCCTCCCCCCCTTACATTTAACCCTCTCCTGGCTGGAGTGTGGCAGAAGCAGAGGACAGAGGAGCGAGGCAGGTTAGTGCAGAGTGCGGAGCGCGTTGGTTCGGGCGCGGTCAGCGAGCAGCCCCCGGTGGCGGAGCGACCGCCACCACCTTGCTGAAACGCACCCTCTGGAAGTCAGTGATCTCCGCTGTCTCCTGGCCCTCCGGGCCGACTTCTGGGAACAAAAAGAGGATCAGGAAAAGGGAACAATATTCCGACCTCCCCTGTCCCAAAACCTCCCTCCCCTATTTAGCCATGCCCCCCCATGCCTGTGGAGTCTGTCCACAGCTGGCCCCCCTAAGCGGTTTACAGGCCTCAGACTCCTTTAATCCTCTCAGTGGATTCCCCTGAGCAGAATGCACTAACAAGGTAACCCTGCTTACAACAGAGGAAATGCAAGACATTCCCTCAGATACCAGTCCCAGCTGCATCTCACAGTCCTAGCCAACTTCCCTCAAGCAAGCCCTAGTCACCCGCCCTCACGGTTTCTTCCCCACCACCTGACATTACATTATCTATTACCTAACTAGTCCCTCCTTGGTGTGGAGGACAGTCCTGGTTCAAATTCTGGCTCCTGCCCAGTGGAGATGGGATTAAGGGGTTCCCTTCTTGCTCCCATTTTGTTGATCCCAAAATTCAAATCAATCCACATTTCTAATTTACCCACCACCTCAAAACTCTAATCTCACCCACAGTTAAATCCATTCCACCCTTTTTTTTTACTTTTACCAGCCCTGGGCACAGTGGCTCACACCTGTAATCCCAGCACTGTGGGAGGCTGCGTCAGGAGGATTGCTTGAGCTCAGGAGTTGGAGGCTTGTCTGAGGGAGAGTGAGACCCCAACTCATGAAAAAAAATGGAAAAACCCAGCCAGGCGCAGCAGCGGGCACCTGTAATCCCAGCGGCCCTGAAGGCTGAGGCAGCAGGATGCCCACAGTCTGAGGTTGCAGTGAGCTATGACGCCACTGCCCTCTGCTCAGGGCACAGGGTAGAACCCTGCCTTGACAAAAAAAAAAAAAAAAAAAAAGGCAACTGTGCGCATATACTTTTATCAGCCAGTTAAATTTCAAAGTCTGCCTCTAGTTCCTCCAGGTTACCTGTACCTTGCTTCCCAAAAACTCTGGCGCTTTTTTTTTTTTTTTTTTTCGAGATAAGGTCTCACTCTGTAGGGCATCTTTGTAGCTCACAGCAACCTCAAGCAATCCTCCTGCTTCAGCCTTGAAGTAGCTGACAGGCGCCCACCACCACATCCAGCTAATTATTCTATTTTTTGTAGACATGGGGTCTTGCTCTTGTCCAAGCTGGACCTCTAAATTCTAGTGCCATCCTCCACCTCCTATGTCTACCACTTAGCCCCAACTCTCACAGCAACCCCATCCTCAGCCTAGCCCAACATTCTGGCCGGTCCCACCCCTGGTCCAAATGCTACCCCCACATGCTTCTGGTGGGTCCTCCACCCTTCCCCATCCTATTTGCCCAAACTCTTCTGCCCTTCAGCCCCACAGGAGAGGAAGGTGGCCACTTCCACCTCCCTCCACCCCATGTCCCCCACCTGGAGTTGCCTCAGACCCCTTCTCTTCAGCTTTCTGGGCTCCTGTGAGGCTGGGCCCACTCTCCAGGGAGGCATGGGCTGGCTGGTCACCTGGGAAAGAGGAGGCCCAGTTAAGCCCCTCTCTCTCCTCACCCTGAGAGGAGGTAAGGGGAGTTAGAGGGGCTAGTGGACACACTTGAGGGAATGTCATTTGATCGTGTGAATTCTTTATTGGGGAGAGGGCTCTGAATGGCCTGGGGCAAGCTCTAGAGTAGGCATTCCAGAGACAGAGTCACGACAGTACTGAGAGGGCATGAACTGCCCTCCCCAGCTGCCAGGGTTGTGGGGCCCAGCCCCAAGCTCCCACCTCCGCCACCAGCCACACCCCTGGAGCACGTGCACACAGCCAGCCAGCTTCATGCATTCCCAAAAGGCCAGGCCTCACCCGGTAAGAGGATGCCAGCCGGGTGGGCAGTCCGGGGAGAATTCAACTCCATCTCTTCACCCCAGTCAGACACAGGTTGGTGGCCACCAGGTGGTGAGAAGGGGCTGGAAGGTGTGGTAGGGGCCTGGGGAAGGGGCAGGGGCTCCTGGGGCCTGGAGGGCCCACTGTTGGCCTGCTCACTGGTAGGGTCCCCAATGGGGTCAGCCTCTTGGGGTTGGTCATCTTGGGCTGGTTCTTCCTCTTCATCACCCTCTTCTTCCTCTTCAACATTGTCTTCCTCATCCTCATCCTCACTCACATCCTCCCACTCTTCATCATCCTCCCCCTCATCCTCCTCCCCCTCGTCCTCAGGAGGCCGGTGGGCAGGGGTGGGGGTCTCAGGTGGCTGTGGGTACAGGGCAGGTCAGGCAGGCATGGCCCCCAGCACCACCACACACCTGCCCCAGCAGTAGCCCTCCTTCACCTGTGTGGGAGTCTCATTGGGGGAAGTAGGTTGTGGGACCTCAGAGGCTGGGGACACTGCTTCCTCTTTCATCTCCCAGCGGTCATCATGGTCACTGGAGGGACAGAGAAAAAGGGTGAAGAAGGACCTTCTTACTTTCTACTTCTCTCATGGAGGGGCTGCCCAGAAAAGACTCAACATGTTGGAACACTAAGGGAGTGGTGAACATATGTTCCCAAATGTCAGGGACAGAAAGAAAAAAGGGGAGGCCAGGTGGCAGGAAGAGAGATGGGGGGGAGGGGGGAAGGGAACAGATAAGGGTAAAGCCAAGAGCCATACGCCAATACCCTAAAACCAAGTCCCTAGAGATAGCCAAAGCCAAGACAGGGACAGGCAGATGGACTCATCTGGCAAGTCAGAGAACACCCTGTGGACAGCCTGGGAGAGTGAACCTTCTAGGCAAGGATGCCCCCACCTGTAGGCACGGGGGACTGCCTTGGCCCGGGGTCGGCTATTCTTCCTTCTCCTGCGGCTGCTGACTTCAGCTTTGTGCTGGGATAAGAACTCCCCAAAAGTCGGGGGCTTGGGAGGTCGGGCCCAGGCCTGGTCATCTGCAACAGAACCCAGGATGAGTTGGGGGAGCACAGCACACCAGACTTTCCACCCCAGGGCCAGACGTCCCACCATATGGCTGCCTCCTCCCACCCAAGGTAACCCACTCACCATATCGATGGGATGGCTCATGGCCAGGGGCGGGGCCATCCTTGAACCTGCAAAGAGAGAAAGGTAGTGAGAAAGTGGGGGTGAGCAGATAAGGAAACAGGGAGCAGGAGGATGAGGAGAAAGAAGGGGAAGGATCAGGGTCAGCAATCACATCAGAAGGACAGATTGTCAAGCAGACAGAGGACACTGAATTGGACGTGGGACAAGACCAGGTAGTGACAAACAGAAAGAAAAAGGCTCAGACTTCGGCCCCAAAAATAAAAATTTGAGGGAGGGTACCACAGACCCTTGAGTAAATACATGACACCCAGCTCCTGACTGACCTCATACCCTGTCACTATCTCACCTCTCAGGTAGGCAGTCTCTCCTGCTACACCCATCTTTTGCCTCAGATCCTTGCATCTGCTGCTCCCAAACATTCCTGCCCAGATCTTTCAGCAGCTTGGTGAAGTTTGTTGCCTTACCTTGGAGACTTTCCTGAACCCCCTCTACAATTATATTACAGGCCAGACACAGTGGCTCACACCTGTAATCCTAGCACTCTGGGAAGATCACTTGAGCTCAGGAGTTCCAGACCAGCCTGGGCAAGACCATCCAGAGCAAAAGCGAGACCCTGTCTGTATTAAAAATACAAAAAGTAGGCCCTGCACGGTAGCTCACACCTGTAATCCCAGCACTCTGGGAGGCCAAGGCCAGTAGATTGCCTGAGCTCACGGGTTCAAGACCAGCCTGAGCAAGAGCCCATCTCTAAAAATAGCTTGATGTTGTGGCTGGCACCTGTACTCCCAGCTACTTGGGAGGCTAAGGCAAGAGAAATCACTTGAGCTATGACGCCACAGCACTCAACACCAGGTAAACTGAGTGAGACTTTGTCTCAAAAAACAAAAAAAAGAGTCTACTAAAGATAGAAAAACTAGCTGAGAATGGTGGTAGATACAGCTACTTGGGAGGCTGAGGCAAGAGAATCCCTTGAGCCCACATGTTTGAAGTTGCTGTGAACTGTGATACTACCCCACTCTATCCAGGCAACAGAGTGACACTGTGTCTTAGGAAAAAATATATATATATTATACGTGTAAGAAAACTTCGAAAGAATATAAGATGGGGTTAAACCCAAAATTGCCAATTTTTTTTTTTTTTTTTTTTTTTTTGAGACAGAATCTCACTTTGTTGTCCCAGATAAAGAGTGCTGTGGCATCACAGGTCACAGCAACCTCAAACTCCTGGGCTCACTCAATCCTCCTAACTCAGCCCCCAAATAGCTGAGACTACAGACACACGCCACAACGCCTGGCTAATGTTTCTATTTTTAATAGAGACAGAGTCTTGCTTTGCTCAGGCTGGTATCGGAGTCCTGAGCTTAAAGGATCCTCCCACCTCCACCTCCCAAAGTGCTAGGATTACAGGCGCCAGCCACCATGCCCAGCCAAGTTGCTGATTTTTAAAAGCTGCTATTCGTTGGCTCTTCCAGAACTTTCTTCTTGGCTATGGAAGTTGGTCCTCATGACAATGACAGAATGACTATTTCCTGGGACCCAAAAAGGGACAGAGTCAGACTTGAGGAATGACAGTATCACTGGCATAAGATGGTGAGGTATGCAGAGATGCTCAGGGATCTGGGTTGGGGGGGTCAAGTCAAAGAACAGAGGGAGGATAAAGGTCTAATCACTACAGACTATGCAGCCACCACTGTACCCTCCACTGGAGTGGGCAGTTACTTTCCTGCCCAGCAAGGCTGAGTGTATTAGCTAACTGGATGGGGAAGTGTATCCCCTCACCAGCCTGTGCGTCTGTGCAGCGCCATAACAAATGTCTCCCCCAGGCAGCTGCCACCTCAGCCTGCACCCCAGAATGAAGGCTAAACTGAGTCCAGCCTGCCTCGAGCCAAGCCTTGTGGGACCCACAGCTTAACAGTGAGACCCCGGATCAGCCAAGCCCAGCTCACGCCGAACATGTGGGAGCAGCTCTCATGTGCCGCTAAGATTTGGTGGCTGTTGCACAACACCTCTGTGTACACAGGGGGAGAAACCAGAAAGAGGTAAAAGAGTTAGGGCTGAGGGCCAAGGTTGAAGAGGAGCCAAATGCAGGTGAGTGGGAGGAGACTCACATGCCATCTGTCTTCTCAGCATCCCACTCCCGCCGCCACTGGCCAGTGGGTTTGCGGTGTCTCTGTAGCCGTTCCTGGTCGATCTTGTCCCTCTCCTGCTTCCAGCGCAGGTACTCTGACCGCTCCCGGCCGGTCATGGACAGCGTCATGTCTCCAGCACCACCCAGGCCGGCCCTGCGGCCCTGCTCCCACCCCACCAAAAGGCAGTCAGGGCCCTGTTACAAACCCAACCCCCACCCCCACCCCAACCCCCAAGTACAGAGGTGGATTTGCTTGCTCAAGGTCAGAGACAAGAACCAGGTCAGCTCAAGCAGCACCTCCTCAGAGAGGCTCTCCCAGACCAATCTTGCTAAAGAAACAACCCTCTATCCCTCACCCTGCTATGCTTTCCTTCACATCTGTGTTCCCTGACATCTTACTGTATTCTAGTTTATTTAGCTCCTACCAGAATAAGCTTCACCAGGGCAAGCGTGTTGCCTCGTAACTCTCATCCCCAGCACCCGAAAAAGTACCTGGCACATAGTAGGTACCCAGTAAACAATACTAATAATAGTAACAACAGAAAACCCCCAAACCCATAAAGCTATAGTGACTAAAACAGTGTGGCACCAGCAGAATCCATAGAGAATTTGGGAGTGAACCACTGAGTGCAGTGACGTCATGTGTCTCCACGGCTCACACAGCATCTGCCACAAGCAGGGTACCTCATAAATGCTCCAATTTTCAAGAATGAGAGGAGACTTGCTCATACAGGGATCAAAGCATGCCCCAAATCCTTAAAATTAAAACCCTGTTTTACCAGCACACAATGCCAGAGACACATACTGCAGCCCTGGTCTATCTCATTCCTGCTGTGCACTCAGGCCCTGTCAGAACACTGAATGTCCCAGGTAACCCCACTGCCAACACCCACCTGCCGCTCATGCTCGAGGCCACAGCGCACCCGCTCAAAGTCAGGGCCACCCCAGTTGCGCCCATGCCGGCGGCTGCCCTCCCGGCGGTCCCGCTCAGGCTCCTCCAGAGGTCCACCACGTCTCCGGGGGTCGTCCAGGAAGTTCCGTACGGGGTTTGGCTCAAGAACCCCTTCCTGTGGGCACAGCAGCAGGGTTGGCAGGCTCCCTGGAAGCTGGCTCAGGAGGCAGAGCCTCCACCACTCTAGGGATGCCCATGCTACTAACCCGCTGGTTGCGCTCATACTCTGCAATCTTCTCCATCTCCTCATTCATCTTCTCAATGTTCTGCCTGCGCCGCTCCTCCCACTCCTGGGGTTAAGGGGACAAAGATGGGGACACACAGCAACAGGAAGGCCTACCCACCCACCTGTGCAGAAAAGGGTTAAGACAGCAGGCCTGAGACTGCCAGCAAGATGGGCCTTTGGCTGGCACCCAGAATGTGCTCTCATCATGTTCTCAGGCATCAGTGAACCCAGAGGGCCGCTCCCTATGCCCAGGCTGAGCAGACAATGCAGAACACACTGCATATGGCCTTTCTCCCAGGGACCTGGAATATTGATGTGCACTGGGCAGAGGGGCCAACATGACTGTCTCCAGTTAAAAATTCTTCATGTGTTAGGTGGCGCCTGTGGCTCAGTGAGTAGGGCACCAGCCCCATGTATTTAGCGTGGTGGGTTCAAACATGGCCCCGGCCAAACTGCAGCAAAAAAATAGCCAGGTGGTGTGGTGGGCGCGCCTGTAGTCCCAGCTACTCAGGAGGCTGAGGCAAGAGAATCGGCTAAGCCCAAGAGCTGGAAGTTGCTGTGAGCTGTGACGCGACAGCACTCTCCCAAGGGTAGCAAAGTTGAGACTCTTTCTCTAAAAAAAAAAAAAATTCCTCATGTGGGCTGCACGCCTGTAGCTCAGTAGCTAGGGCACCAGCCACATACACTGAAGCTGGCGGGTTCAAACCAAGTCCAGGCCTGCCAAACAACAATGACAACCACAACCAAAAAAAAAAAAAAAAATAGCCAGACGTTGTGGCGGGCACCTATAATCCCTGTTCCTTAGGAGGCTGAAGCAAAAGAATTGCTTAAATCCAAGAGTTTGAGGTTGCTGTGAGCTGTGACGCTACAGCACCCTACTGAGGGTGACAAAGTGAGACTCTGTCTGAAAAAAAAAAAAAAAAATTTCTCATGAGGCCAGGCATGGTAGTTCACGCCTATAATACTAGCACTCTGGGGGACCTCGGCAGATGGACTAATTGAGCTCAGGAGTTCAAGACAACCCTGAACTGGTCTCTACTAAAAATAGAAAGAAAAAAAAAAAAAACTCGCCTGGTAATAAGGTGGGTGCCTGTAGTCCCACCTACTCAAGAGGCTGAGGCAGGAGGATCACTTGAGCCTATGAGTTTGAGGTTGCTGTGAGCTATGAGAGTGCCATGCACTCTACCCAGGGTGATAGAGTAAGTCTCAAAAATAAAAAATAAAAATTCCTCACGAGTGTCCTGGAAGACACACTGTCACAATTCAATGCTGGAAGAATGAAGTGCACCCTTTGTGACTTCACAGGAAGGACTCTTAGAATCTCCATCCTACTTTCCTCAAGATGCCAGCCCATGCACCTCCTCCCCTTGCCAACTCTGCTTTGTCCTTTCACTGTGATAACCCTAAGTCATGAGTCAAATGCCTCCTGAGCCTTGTAAGTCTTTCTAGCAAATCACTGAACTCAGTGTCAGGTGAGGACTCAGTGTCAGGGTGTTGGGGACACACCAGAGTGGCCACAGTGATAATGGTGGTAATAACCAGGCAGATGTATAAGGAACTCACCACAATCCCTTTTTTTTTTTTTTTTTTTTTGTGAGACAAGAGTCTCAAGCTGTCACCATGGCATCACAGCTCACAAACCTCAACTTTTTAGGCTTAAGCAATTCTCTTGCTTCAGCCTCCTAAGGAGCTGGGAGTAAAGGTACCCACCACAACACAACGCCTGGCTACTTTGTTGTTGTTGCAGTTGTTGTTTTAGCTGGCCCAGGCTGGGTTCAAACCTGCCAGCCTCAGTGTATGTGGCCAGTGCCCTACCCACGGGCACTGCCCTACAATCCCTTCTCCCCTTTTTCCAATGACCACAAAGCCAACCAACTGGACATGGCATTTTCATTTCCCAGTCTCCTCTGCAGTTAGGTTTGGCCAGGTGTTGAAGTTCTCACCAAAAGAATGTAAGACGTGCTAAAAAGGACCCTTCTTTCCCCTTCTTGTGAACTAGACCTCAGTGTTTCAGGATCCAGCCTTCAACATGCAATGACCATGCCCTAGAGAACCAACAAGGAACAAAAAAGCAGGACTCTGGGTCCCTGAGAGACATTATGGAGCAGAGTCTCCCTACCTGGACCACTTGCTTCACCTAAGCACTCAGCACACAAGAGAGAAGCGAACTCCCACTCTGTTTAGGCCACCACATTTTGGGATCTTTCTGTTACCACAGCTCATCATGTTCAAAGAGTGAACATTCAGATTTACTCAGTGTTTACTCTGAGGCCTTCAACACCTGGTGTCAGAGGATGCTTACAATAATCTTTAGGCCTCACTCTTATTTCTGTGTTAGTGTGGGAACTAGATAGCTTGCAGGTTGGAAACTGAGCTGCCTGAGGACAATCAACTAATCAGAGTAAGTTGTACCCAAGTCCACGGTGGGCTATAAGCCACAACACCAGACAGTCTCCCACCCTGCTCACCTGCGTGTAAGATCACTGTTCCCCACAAACAAACTCAGGGATTGAGATAAGTAGAGAGAGAAAGCCCTGCACAGGGCGGCACCTATGGCTCAGTGAGTAGGGCACCGGCCCCATAAAATGAGGGTGGCAGATTTGAACCTGGCCCCAGCCAAACTGCAGCAAAAAAATAGCCAGGCATTGTGGCAGGCGCCTGTAGTCCCAGTTACTCAGGAGGCTGAGGCAAGAGAATCACCTAAGCCCAAGAGCTGGAGGTTGCTGTGAGCTGTGACACCACATCACTCTACCGAGGGTGACAGGGTAAAACTGTGTCTCTAAAAAAAAGAAAGCACTGCACAGAGCCTGCCTGATAGATAGTGCCAGATAGGGAGGAAAAAGAGAAGGGTAGAAAAAATAAGCAGGTAAGCACACACTAGAGAAAGAACCAGGAGACAGGCTGGACACCTGTAGCATAGTGGTTATAGCGCCAGCCACATACAACAAAGTTGGCGGGTTTGAACCCGGACTGGGCCAGCTAACCAACAATGACAACTGCAACAAAAAATTAGCTGTGGTAGGCCCCTGTAGTCCCAGCTACTTTGGAGGCTAAGGCAAGAGAATCGCTTGAGCCCAAGAGTTTGAGGCTGCTGTGAGCTGTGACACCACAGGGCTCTACCGAGGGCAACATAGTGAGACTCTGTCTCAAAAAAAAAAGAAAGAAAAGAAAAGAAAAGGAGACAGAGAGAGAACACACAAGCCCTGGTGGGGGGAGGGAAGAAAAAGAAGAGGTGAAAAAGAGAAAAAGGAAGAAAGGGAGAGAAAGAGAGACACAGAGAGACACACACCTAAAGATGGGCCAATGGGAAAGGAGTCCATGTGAGAGTAGCAACAGAGAAGATGAGACAAGGAAGAGTCTCAGCCAGGGGCTTTTAGCCCTGCCCAGCTCCTACCTTGGATTTGCGGTCAGAAGTTGAGGCATCTCCGCCTCCAGAGAGGTGAGGGGATCCCCGGCCACGGCCCCTCCGGCCACGGCCCCCACCTCCTCCTCGAGGCTGCTCCCCAGAGCTGTCCTCCCAGTTTCGGGATATCCGGCCCATGCCTGCCCGGCCACCCTGTTTTAAGGGAATCCGGCCCCCCTTGCTGGCTCCTGAGGGCCGAGAGGTCCTGGGAGACCTGCGGGAAGGACCTAGACTCTTTTCCTGGAGAGAAAGAGGAAATGTATTACAGTCACTGGGTCAAAGAGACTGGATGGACACATTATGTCCAGAGGGCAGGTACCAGGATCTAGGCGACCCACCAGTCTGGGCAGCTAGGGGGACTCCCACATCCCAGGCCTCAACCCTCGGTGCCTTTTTACATCCTCAGGACTCCCCCACCCTGGAGATGAGCTCATCACCTCAACTGCCATATTTTCCTTCTCCACCATGCGGCCCTTTCTGGGAGCTGTCACAGCCACTCCCTCAAGTTCAGCTTTCTTGCGGTCCTCTTCAATCTCCTAGGAGCAAGTATCCAGGGCAGAGGGGGTGTCAGGTGCCCTGTCTCCCACCATCCTCCCAAATTACTCCTAGTCTGGCCCCAACCCAGGCCTCTCTCAAAGCTGATCATTTCAACATCTTCCTTCAAATGCCAACATGTTGCTCCCTGCTCAGAACCCTCCTGTAAGGAGGGTAAGTGCTTTTCCCACAGCCTATGCGACCTTCCAGGATCTGACCTTATTAGCTTCCGGACCTCCTCTCTTCCCAACTCCCTCTCAATCACTCTGGCTTCCCCATTGTTCCCAGAACATATCAGGCTCACACTTGCCTCAGCACCTTCGCACAGGCTGATCCCTCTACCAGGAACACTCTTTCCCCAAAAAGCCATCAACCCCTCACCTCTCTCAGGTCTCAGGTCAAATGCTGCCTTCCCAGTGAGATGTCCCAACCACCCTGTAGAAACCATCTCCCCTGTCATTCTTGCTGTTCTCAACTTGTTTGATGCCCAGCATCATGTAGATTTTGCTTACTGTCTGCCACCCCCACTTCAACAGAACCTACCCGAAGACAAGAATCTATGTTGTTCACTGACATATACCCCAAATCTAGAACACTGCCTGGCACATAACAGAAACTTTTTTTAGATGAATGAATGCATGATGAATGAAAAAATGAAATCCATGCCTCCTTCTAGATCCCATCTCAGGGATAGCCTACTCTTGGGCCATGTACTGGACTCTCCCTCTTCCTCCTCCTGGCCATCAGTAACAACATTCTCAACAGCCCTGTTCTGAGCCAGATACCTCCTCTTCCTCAAAGGTTTCTGCCCCAGCTTCTTCCTCCATCTCTAGTCTCCAGTATTGCCTCCTCCCATCCACTACCACAAAGCAGGGATCAGGATCTTTCTAAAAAGCTAGTCTGACCTAGCATGCCCCTGCTCAAAGCCTCCATGGCTCCCCAGCATGCTCAGGAGTCTAAAACTCTCAGCCAGATGGCATTTAGGGCCCTGCAAGACCTAGCCCCTGCAGACCTCTCCAGAATAATTCTTCCCCAATTGGCCCTCCAACTTTAAGCTCTAAGCTCTCTTCCTTCTAAGTATTTATACAATAACTGTTCCTTCTGCCTGAAACATTTTTTTCTTCTTCTTCTTCTTTTTTTCTTTTTTTGTAGAGACAGAGTCTCACTTTATCGCCCTCAGTAGAGTGCCATGGCGTCACACAGCTCACAGCAACCTCCAATTCCTAGGCTTAGGCGATTCTCTTGCCTCAGCCCCCTAAGCAGCTGGGACTACAGGCGCCCGCCACAACACCGGCTATTTTTTTGTTGCAGTTTGGCCGGGGCCAGGTTTGAACCCACCACCCTCGGTATATGGGGCCCGTGCCCTACCCACTGAGCCACAGGTACCACCATCCTCTCCTTTTCAACTAGCTAATATTATTCACCATTCAGGCCTCAAGGTGCCATCCTCTAGGAAGCCCTCTCTAATGTCCCCCAAGCTGGGTCAGCAGCCCCCCTCTCAACTCCCAAACACCCCCGAATTCCCTCATTCAACCTTGCCAATGAATGAAGACAATGAATGAGGACGGAACTATCTCCCTGACTAGACTTGAGCCTTAAAAAGTAGGCATGGCTCAGCGCCTGTGGCTCAAGCGGCTAAAGTGCCAGCCACATACACCTGCGCCAGGGGTGTTTGGGGGGTTCAACTCCAGCCCAAAAAAAAATGGAGAGAGCCCAGGCCCACCAAACAACAATGACAGCTGCAACCAAAAAAAATAGCCAGGGGTTGCAGCGATCGCCTGTAGTCCCAGTTACTTGGGAGGCAGAGGCAGGAGAATCACTTGAGCCCAGGAGTTGGAGGTTGCTGTGAGCTGTGATGCCACAGCACTCTACCCAGGGCGACAGCTTGAGGCTCTGTCTCAAAAAAAAAAAAAAAAAGTAGGCATGGGACTTTCTCAGTCAAGGATATATACCTAGCAGCACTCAGCACAGGACCTGGAACAGTGAACACCTTGGTTACTATTTTCAAATGAATGAATGAATAATGTAATGGAGGAAGGAATGTCAGGCTAAGGCCATTGGCTTTTATCCTGACAATGATGGGGGTCCATGAAAAGGTTTTAAGGAAGGCAGAGGTGAGAAAAACTCACTGCGGGGAAGAGAGGGGATGGGGTCTCCCAGGGCAGGGCTAGGGCACCTGGTAGCGCCGGATGAGAGCCTCATTCTTCCGACGAAGAGCCTCGATCCTCTTGTCCAACTCAGCATCCTTCTCCTCCTTTGATTTCAAATCCAGCGTGGCTGCCTGAGACCAAGAAGCAATTGAGCGATGGGGGAAAAATCACCTCCACCAGGGCCCTCAATCCAAGTTCTGAGTCTTTCCCCTGGATACAATTGGGGAAGAATACAATACAATTTGGGGAAGAATATAATTCTTCCCCAAAGCTCAGATTCTAGAAATCCCATTTTTACTCTCACCATTTGGATGGCTGGGTAGGGCTGAGGTGCCAGCAAACCACCCCTTAAGAATCTGGATGCAGCACTGAGGGTTCCTAAGGGCAGAGGGAAAAAAGTACTAAGGCCAATGGCCCCCCAAATCAGCTTCATCCTCTTCCATATTGAGGGCTCCTCACATAGATACACACACAAAAAAACTGTATCTCACTCCCTCTCCCAGGGCTAGCCCCAGCCCTCCATGATCTTTGCGGACTTCCCATGTAAACTATGTAGTCAAACCCACCTCCGGAATGCTCCAGCCCTGCCCAACCTCTTAAGGAAACATCTAACATTGCTCTCTTCCAAAGGAAGGTCCTAGTCTAGTCTCCACAGCCTTGTGGTAAGAGTTTCAGACCAGGTCCCCGTCCTAAAAAGAGCTCCAGCAGCACAACTGACACAAGAAAGTTCCAGACCCACTGTCCTGTGCTCATTCTGGTGCCGCTCACATGCAGGTGAACATTCTAGCTCTGCCGGGGAGCTTCGAAAACATCCCCAACCCTACTCAAAGTTCGAATTCCATCGTCTCAAAGAACATTCTAAGTCCGCGCCTCCCTCGGGGATGTCCCAACCCGCCTCCTGCCTCCTGAGAAAGCTATGGCTACCACCCAACATTCACTCCAAAAGATTCTGAAAACAGACACAGTACCCACTAGCAAGGCTTCCTGGGCCTGGTTTGATCTCCCCAGTGGATACTCTACCCACCTCAAAGAGAACAAAACTCCCTAGGTACGCCCCCGGTTTTCAGTGACGAGTTTCCAACCCAGCTACAACCAGGATGGGAACGCCAGGGCCCTGGCCTGGACAGCCAGGAAACCGCCTTGGCCCCGCCCCAGGCTAAGGGAAAACTTTGACTCCTCTTCCCGACGATTTCTGGCCCCGCCCACACTCGTCCGTCACTTACTTGGCCTCCCTTCCGACTTCCCAGGCACCCCCGTAGCTCCACCCCCTGGCTTCCCAGACAGCAGCCAGACCCCACCCCCGCCTTCTCATCTTATTATTCTGGCCGGGTCCCCAGCTTCCCGAGCCCACGCTTTGACCCCTCCTCGGAATGGCCCAGTCAACTGTCTGGGCACGCCCCATGATCCCACCCCCGCCTCTCGCAGCGTTAGTATCTGCCACCTTACCCGCCAACACCCTGGACGCATCCCCGGTGTGGGCAAAACTTTCTAGCCCCACCCCGACCATGACCCACCAGCACTGTCCCCGCCCCCTGGATCCGCGCCACATTTTGGCCCCGCCCTCGCCTCCGCATCGTGCTCTAGATCAACTCCCGACTTCCCGCCAATGATCTAGATCCACTTCCACCTCGAGCAAAACTTTCTGACCCCGCCCACAGCGTTTTCTGCCAGTATTCAGACCCCGCCCCCAAACCAGACACAACTTTTAGACCCCGCCCCCAGCTGCCCCCAAGAGCGCTGGTCCCGCCTTCAGCCTGGCTTGTCCCGCTCTGCCAGCAGCCCATGTGGGCGTCCTGTCCCCGCCCCCCGCAAAGTATTCTGGCCCCGCCTCCGCCGGCTGCTCACTACCCGCCCGCGCCTGCTCCAGCTGCCCCCACGTGGGGCTTTAGGCCACGCCCTGCGTGGGTGCTCTCACGGCCCCCTCCCCCGGTCACCTGTCCCGGAGACCCCGCAGCGTCTGCGACTCCGGCTCTGTCGGCCTCTGCGTCCGCAGCTCCCGGGCCGTTTGCGTCACTTCCCGCCTGCACCACGTGAGTAGGGGAAATAAAGAGGGTCATTTCCGGCCCTGGCATCCCGTTTCCGGGCATCTTAAAGGAGCCGCGCCCCCGCAGGTGGAGGCGGGAGTGGGTAGACTTGGTCCCCACCGGGGATCTGGAAGCATGTTTACCTTCTTTCTGGATTACCTCCTTCCAGGGAAAGGAGACACGGTCACCACTGTTTGCCGCCTACATCTTTGTTGAAGCTGATTCCACCTCCAGCCCATCATTCCTGGTGCCAATAAGCAGGTGTCAGGCACTGGGTAGACTCCTGGAAATCTGACCTGATTTGACCCCCTCCTAACAATGAAACCTTGGAGTTAGTTTTAGAACTTGAAATTTTTCAACCCCTACAATTACTCATTCTCTAAATCAGCATTAATTTTTAACTAGCGGCTCGGGGCCCATAGCGCAGTGGTTAAGGCGCCAGCCAAATACATGGAGGCTGTTGGGTTCGAACCCGGCCTGAGCCAGCTAAACAACAATGACAACCGCAACAAAAAATAATCGGGCATTGTGGCGAGCGCCTGTAGTCCCAGCAACTTGGGAGGATGAGGCAGGAGATTCGCTTAAGCCCAAGAGTTCAAGGTTACTGTGAGCTGTAACGCCACAGCACTCTACCCAGGGCGACATAGTGAGACTCTGTCTCAAAAAATAAATAAATAAGCATTGAGCCCCCTGCCCTGTGCTGGGGGGAAAGGTGGAGAGGGAGTCAAGATGAGGAGGAAGGCAGATTCCATCCCTGCCCTCCTGAAGAGAAACACAAGTAAATGTAAAATAACAGCAACCATGGAAGATGCCTTCTGAGAAAGGTAGAAGGAGAGGTCTGAGGGTGAGAGGGGCTGGATGTTCAGGGCTATGCAACGGTCCTGTGCTGAGTGAACTTGCTGCATTACAGGAACTGGAAGACACTCCAAGCCGCAGCAGCTAGACTTGGCTACAGAATCCCCAGACATTGCACACATTTAACAAAATTTAGACATAATAAACCCATTATGACAGGAGATGATCACTGCTATGGAATACTCTCACAGGAGGTGATAACAGTTATAAGAGGACAGACTGGATTCACTGAGGTGCTGGTAATTTTATTTTGTGATTTAAAATATAGACAGTGGCAGTACCTGGTAATCCCTTGCCCCATAGATGGCTACTGTTAGCTTTTTAGAGATTTCTACACATACAACTTAATCCTCTTATGATTGCCCAAATTCCAACTTTACTACATCACTTAGCTCAGATCTTTATTCAAAGGTCACCTTTTCAAAGAGGCCTTCTGTGAAACCACCCATTTAAAAATCAAAAAACTTGAGGCCGGTTGTGGTGGCTCACAGTCCTAGCACTCCTGAAGGCCTAGGCAGGTGGATTGTTGAGCTCAGGAGTTCCAGACCAGCCTGAGCAAGAGCGAGACCCTGTCTCTAAAAAAAAAAAGAACATAACTAGCCAGCCGTCGTGGTAGGTGCCTGTAGTCCTAGCTACTTGGATGGCTGAGGCAAGAGGATAACTTGAGCCTAACTTTAGGTTGCTATGAGCTGTGACACCATGACACTCTACTGAGGATGACAAAGTGAGACTCTGTCTCTAAATAGATAAATAAGAAATAAAAATCACAAAACTTCCAGGCCAGTGGAAAGCACAGTGGCTCACTCCTGTGCTCCCAGCACTCTGAGAGGCTGGAGCTGATGGATTGCTTGAACTCAGAAATTCGAAGCCAGCCTGAGCCAGAGCCAGAACTCCTCTCTAAAAAAGAAACTACTGTGTGGCACCTGTGGCTCAGTGGGTAGGGTACCTGCCCTATATACTGAGGGTGGCTGTTTTGAACCTGGCCCCGGCCAAACTGCAACAAAAAATTAGCAGGGCGTTCTGGTGGGCACCTGTAGTCCCAGCTACTCAGGAGGCTGAGGCAAGAGAATTCACCTAAGCCCAGCTGTTGGAGGTTGCTGTGAGCTATAAAGCTGTTGGAGGTTGCTGTGAGCTATAACGCCACAGCACTCTTCTGAGGGTGATATGGTGAGACTCTGTGTCTAAAAATAAAAATAAATAAAAAAGAAACTACCTAGGTGTTGTGGCATGAGCCTGTAGTCCCAGCTACTCAGGAGACTAAGGCAAGAGGATCACTAAGCCCAAGAGTCTGAGGTTGCTATGAGCTATGAGGCCATGGCACTCTACCCAGGGCAACAAAGTGAGACACTGTCTAAAAAATAAAAAATCACATTGGCGGGGTACCAGGGCTCATGCCTGTAATCCTAGCACTTTGGGAGGCCAAAGCAGGTGGCTTGCCTGAGCTCAGGAGTTTCAAGACCAGCCTGAGCAAGAGTAAGACCCTGTTTCTAAAAAATAGCCAGGCGTGTGGCAGGTGCCTGTAGTCCCAGCTACCTGAGAGGCTGAGGCAAGAGGAGCACTAGTGACCAAGAGTTTAAGGTTGCTGTGAGCCATGACACCATGGCGATCTACTGAAGTGACAAAGTAAGACTCTGGCTCAAAAAATAATAATAATAAATAAAATAAAGACTCAGTGCTCATAGCATAGTGGTTACAGTGCTGGCCACATATATGGAGGCTGACGGGTTCGAATATATTTAGCCCGGGCCAGCTAAATAACAATGACAACTAGAACAAAAAATAGCCAGGCATTGTGGCTGGTGCCTCTAGTCTCAACTACTTGGGAGGCTAAGGCAAGAGAACCACTTAAGCCCAAGAGTTTGAGGTTGCTGTGAGCTGTGACACCACAGCACTGTACCAAGGGCAACATAATGAGACTCTGTCCAAATAAATAAAATAAAAATCATAAAACTTCTCTTACCTTTTCCTGTTCCTACCTTTATTTCTTTACTTTTCCAGTCACTCTGTCAACAACCGTGTCTTTCACTTATTTATCTTGTTCGCTGTCCCCTCCATTGTTGTCTATTGTCTTTTCTTTTCTTTTTTCTTTTTTTTTTTTTTTTTGAGACAGAGCCCCTTTCTTACAAGAGACAAGATGATCCCTTGAGCCCAAGTTGAAGGTTGCTGTGAGCTATGACCACCATGGTACTCTACCCAGGGTGATAGCTTGAGACTATCTCAAAAAAAAAAAAAGTGAAACTGAGCCTTTATCTATTGGAGATGAGAAGATCAGAGTGAGACAGCCACTAGCAATCCCTCCCTGGGGCACTCAGCATTTCCATCCAACCTCTCTGGGTAGCTACAGGAGCCAGCATCAGCTCCACTTTACAAACGAGGATCAGCAAGGTCAAGGAATCCAAAAGTCAGCTAAGGTACCACTGCTGGGCACCCGTCTGGGGTCAAGCCACAGGTGCACACCCATGACAGTCCTGATATCAGCCTCTCCCAGACAGCCAAGGAGATGGGCACTGTCAAGCCTGTCTTTTTTTTTTTTTCTTTTTTTTTTTTCTTTCTTTTTTTTTTAGTCTCACTATGTCTCCCTCAGTAGAGTGTGATGACATCACAGCTCACAGCAACCTCAAACTTGCCTCAGCCTCCCGAGTAGCTGGAACTACAGGTGCCCACCACAACACCCAGATATTTTTTGGTTGCAATTGTCATTGTTGTTTAGCAGGCCCAGGCCAGGCTCAAACCCACCAGCCTCAGTATATGTGGCTGGTATCCTACTCACTGAGCTATGGGTGCTGAGCCAAGCCTGTCTTACAGATGAAGACAGCAGGCCTAGAGAGTGGCTGGTACTCTCCCTAAATCACCCACATACTTAGTAGCCAGCTTAGAATCTGAACCCAGGTCTGCCTGACCTCATAGAGACATGAGGTCTCATGGAGAGCAGATGAGCTCATGGACTTTGGGTCCAGGCTGCCTGGGTTCAAATCCCAGTTTTGCCACCTGTGCTGTGGAAACATGGGGAAGTTACTTAACTTCTCTGGGACTCAGTGTCTTCAGCCATAAATGCGGATTAAAATAGTACCCTCCTGGGGCTATTGGAGGATGTAGTGGGATGAATAATGGCTCCCCAAGATATTCATGTCCTGGTCCCTGGGACATGAGAATGTTATATGGCAAAAGGAATGTTGTACCTGTGAAGTAGATTAAGGATCTTGCAATAGGGAGATTATACTGGGTTATCTGGGTGGGGTCAGTAGAATCACAAGGGTCCATATAAAAGGAAGAAGAAAAAGGACATGTGAGAAGAGCTGTGGCTCATGCCTGCAATCCTAGCTCTTTGGGAGGCCAGGGTGGGAGGTTTACTTGAGGCCAGGAGTTCGAGACCAGCCTAAGCAACATTTCAAGACACCTTTTCTACAAAATATGGAAAAATGAGCCAGCATGGTGGCATGTGCCTATAGTCCCAGCTACTCAGGAAGCTGAAGCAGGAGGATCGCTTGAGCCCAAGAGTTTGAGGCTGCTGTGAGCTAGGCTAAGGTCATGGCACTCTAGGCCTGGTAGGCAACAGAATGAGACTCTAGCTAAAAAAACAAACAAAAACAGAAAACAGTGCAAGCCACACAGTAAGTGCATATAAATATTACTATTATTATTACCTGAAACCCCTGGGCAAGTCATATCAGCTCATTACCTACAAGCAACATGCCACAACTGTCTGCTCACCTGTTGGGTAACAAGATGCTCTCCTTCAATTTGCATCCCTGTCCTAAGATGTGTCTTGTTTATACCCATTTTACGGATTGGGAAATAGGCTCATCAAGGTTCCCCTGCTCAAGGCAGCACAGCCACTGAGTGACTATTTTAGTTTCCCAGGGCTGTGGTAATAAATTAGCACAGCCTGGGTGGCTTAAAATAGCAGAAATTTATTCTCTCGCAGCTCTGGAGGCCAGAAGCGTGAAATCAAGGTGTTAGCAGAGTTGGTTCCTCTGCATGCTCTGAGGGAGAATCCATGCCATGCCTCCTGGCTTCTGGTGACTTCCAGCAAGTCTTGGCATTCCTTGGCTTGTAGATGTATGGCTCTAATATTGCCTCTGTCTTCACATGGTCTTCGCCTCTGTGACTCTATCTTCTCCTTTTTTATCTTTTATAAAGACACCAGTTGTTGGATTTGGGCCCACCCTAATCTAGGATGATCTCATCTCAAGATCCTTTAAATACTTCTGCAAAAATCCTTCCTTTAGTCCATTTTGCTCTTGCTATAACAGAATGCTGCAGATGGGGGAGTCTATAGACAATAGAAGTTTTTGCTTATTTGTTTTTGAGACAGAGTCTTACTTTGTTGCCTTCAGTAGATTGCCCTGGCCACTTGGGCCTGGTGACAATAGAAGTTTATTTCCAGAGATTGTGAATACCAAGTAGCCACATCTGGTGAGGGCCTTCTGTGTCATCCCATGACAGAAGGGTGGGAGGGCACAACAGTATGTGCACAAGAAAGCCAAATTCACTTTTATATATATGTTTTTTTTTGTTTTTGTTTTTGTTTTTTTTTGCAGTTTTTGGCCGGAGCCGGGTTTGAACCTACCACCTCTGGTATATGGGGCCAGCGCCCTACTCCTTGAGCCACAAGCACCACTCTCACTTTTTTTGTTTGTTTGTTTGTTTTAAGACAGAGCCTCAAGCTGTTGCCCTGGGTAGTGTGCTGTGACATCACAGCTCACAGCAACCTCCAACTCCTGGGCTCAAGCGATTTTCCTGCCTCTGCCTCCCAAGTAGCTGGAACTACAGGCGCCCGCCACAATGCCTGGCTATTTTTGGGTTGCAGCTGTCATTGTTGTTTGGGGGGGCCCAGGCTGGATTCGAACCCGCCAGCTCAGGTGTATGTGGCTGGTGCCTTAGCTGCTTGAACCATAGGTGCAGAGCCACTTTTTTTTTTTTTTTTTTTGAGACAGAATCTCACTTTGTCACCCTGGTAGAGTGCTGTGGCATCACAGCTCTCAGCAACCCAAACTCTTCAGCTCAAAAGATCCTCTTGTCTCAGCCACCCAAGTAGCTAGGACTACAGGCACCTGCCACAAAGCCCAGCTACTTTTTAGAAATAGGGTCTTGTTGTAACTCAAGCTGGTCTCCAACTCCTGAGCTCAAACAATCTGCCTGCCTCAGCCTCCCAGAGTGCTAGGATTACAGCTGTGAGCCACTGCACTCAGCCCCAAATTCACTTCTACAAGAAACCCACATTCTCAATTACTAACCCACTCCCACAATAAGAACATGAGAGCCCCCGTGACCTAAATACCTGCTGTTAAGACTCTCCTTTTTTGCAATATAGATAACTATCCTTCTTCCAAATGAGGTCACATCCTGAAGTTCTAAGTGGACATATCTTCTGGGGGCTGCCATCAAACCCACTCCAGCAGCAGAGCCAGGAATGGAACACAGTCCATCAGACTTACTGGCCTCCTCAGAGTGACTGAATAAGTGACTATCTCTTGGCTCGGCGTCTGTAGCTCAGCGGCTAGGGCACCAGCCACATACATTGGAGCTGGCAGATTTGAATCTAGCCAAGGCCTGCCAAACAACAATGACAACTACAACCAAAAAATAGCCACGTGTTGTGGCGGGCACCTATAGTCCCAGCTACTTGGGAGGCTGAGGCAAGAGAATCGCTTAAGCTCTGGAGTTTGAGGTTGCTGTGAGCTGCAACGCTACAGCACTCTACCCAGAGCAACAGCTTGAGACTCTGTCTCAAAAAAAAAAAAAAAAAAAAGGCCAGGTGCAGTGGGTCATGCCTATAATCCTAGCACTCTGGGAGGCAGACTAGTCTGAGCAAGTGTGAGACCCCTGTGTCTAAAAAACTAGAATTGAGGTTGCTGTGGGCTATAATGCCACAGCATTCAACCCCAGGGTGGCTGGGCCAGCGCCTTTGACTCAAGCGGCTAAGGAGACAGACACTCAGGGTGGCTGTCTCAAAAAAAAAAAAGAAAGGAAAAGAAAACAACAAAGAAATTGTACTGCCCACGGTGATGATACTAGGAAATGGGGCCTTTGGGAGGTGATTGGAATTAGGGGCCTTATACAATAGGCCTGAAGGAGATTGCTTCCCTGTTCTATCATGTGAGGACACAGCTAGGAAGCCGTGTCTATGAGGACCCGGCCTTCACCAGTCACAGAATCTGCAGCATCTGGAACCGTGAGAAACAAATCTTTGGTGTTTATAAACCACCTCATTCATGGTCTTTTTGTTATAGCAGCCCAAATAGACAAAGACAAAAATCAATATAGTCACCTAACAGTGACACAGAGGAGAATGCAAAGGGAAGTAATTTATAACACTGCAAACTGTACACCAGAAAACATAAAGAAGTAGTCAAATGCTTCCACCTACTTACAATGAATGTGTCTGAGTGTAGGAGAATTCATATAATAGCCAGTGGAATATTGTCAATACCTTTTTGCTATACAGTTGTCCTTGGTATCCATGGAGATTGGTTCCAGGACCTCCCTCTGACACCAAAATCTGAGGATGCTCAAGTCCCTGGAATCCTTATATAAAATATGTAGAATACACACTTTCTCCCATTACCCCAGTAATCTCTAGATTACTGTTACTTATAATAACTAATACAATGTAAATGCTACATAAATATCTGTTGTATTTTTTCACTTATTTTTACTATTATTTTACATAGCTTTCTTTTGTTTTGTTTCTGTTTTTGTTTTTCATTTGCTTATTTTTGAGACAGAATCTCAAGCTGTCACCTTGGGTAGAGTACTATGACATCATAGCTCACAGCAACCTCAAACTCTTGGGCTCAAGCAATCCTCTTGCCTCACATTTTCTATTTTTTGTAGAGACTGGGGTGGGGGGAGTTTGTCAATTTTGCTCCAGGCTGGTCTCCAACTCATGAGCTCAGCAATCCACCCACCTCAGACTCCTAGAGTGCTAGGATTACAGGCGTGAACCACTGTAGGCCTGCCTAGCTATTTTTAGACACGAGGCCTCCCTCTTGCTCAGGCTTGTCTCAAACTCCTAACCTCAAGCAATTCATCCACCTGGGCCTCCCAGAGTGAGCCATGGCACCTGGCCTTCATTGTTTTGTTTCCTTTTTTTTTTTTTGAGACAGAGCCTCAAGCTGTCACCCTAGGTAGAGTGCTGTGGCATCACAGCTCACAGCAACCTCCAACTCCTGGGCTCAAGCGATTCTCCTGCCTCTGCCTCCCAAGTAGCTGGGACTACAGGCACCTACCACAACGCCCAGCTATCTTTTGGTTGCAGCTGTCATTGTTGTTTGGCAGGCACAGGCTGGATTGGAACCCGCCAGCTCAGGTGTATGTGGCTGGTGCCTTAGCCACTTGAGCCACAGGCGCTGAGCCTGTTTCCAAATATTTTCAATCCAAGGTTGGTTGAATCCACAGGCATGGAATCCAAGCATAAAGACAACCAACTGGGCTCAGCGCCTGAGACTCAAGCGGCTAAGGCGCCAGCCACATACACCTGAGCTGGTGGATTCCAATCCAACAATGGATTGTTTGGCCCGCCAAACAACAATGACAACTGCAACCAAAAGAAAGCTGGACGTTGTGGTGGGCACCTGTGGTCCCAGCTACTTGGGAGGCTGAGGCAGGAGAATCGCTTGAGCTCAGGAGTTGGAGGTTGCTGTGAGCTGTGACGCTCTGGCACTCTACCAAGGGTGACAGAATGGCTCCAATATATATATATATTGGAAAAGGGCTAAGTATGTGTGTGTGCACATACATGTGTGTACAAAGTATTCAGCCTGGATGCAGAAGCTTGGACAGATACAGGATGCTGTGATGACACCTGTTTTTTTTTCTTTTTTTGAGACAGTCTCACATTGTCACCCTCAGTAGAGTGCTATGGCGTCATAGCTCACAACAACCTCAAAGTCTGGCTCAAGCGATTTTCTTACCTCAGCCTCCCAAGTAGCTCAGACTACAGGCACCTTCCACAACACCCAGCTAGTTTTAGAGATGAGATTTCAGTCTAGCTGAGGCTGGCCTCAAACCTGTGAGTTCAGGCAATCCACTTGCCTCTGCCTCCCAGAGTGCTAGGATTATAGGCATGAGCCAGCACTCCCAGCCTTGTGGTGAGACCTTTTGATGTGACTTAGATACCAGAAGTCAGGCTGGAGCAATGTGTGAAATGATACATAACCTGTGGATGATTTTTAAACCAAACATAGTTCAATTTTCCCTTGAAAGAAGTACTCGTACTTCTGGGAAATTAAACCTATGCAAATACGATTTTGTGATCAGCTCCAACAAAATGGCTCAAATTAAAAAGACAGGCCAGGTGCAATGGCTCACATATGTAATCACTTGAGATCAAGAGTTCAAGACCAGCCTGAGAAGACATTGCCTCTGCAAAAAATACAAAAATTCTGGGAGGCTGAGGTGGGTGGATTGCCTGAGCTCACAGGCTGGAGACCAGCTTAAGCCAGAGCAAGACCCCCCATCTCTAAAAATAGCTAGGTGTTGTGGTGGTCGCCTGTAGTCCCAGCTAGCTTCTTGGATGGCTGAGGCAAGAGACTCGCCTAAGCCTGAGAGTTGGAGGTTGCTGTGAGCTATGAGGCCACGGCACTCTACCAAGGGTGACAAAGTGAGACTCTGTCTCAAAATATATGTATATATATATTTTTTTTTTTTGGCTTGGTGTCCATAGCACATCAGTTATGGCTCCAGCCACATACACCCAGGCTGGTGGATTCGAACCCAGCCCAGGCCAGCTAAACAATAACGACAGCAACAAAAACTAGCTGGATGTTGTGGTGGGCACCTGTAGTCCCATCTACACAGGAGGCTGAGGCGAGAGAATCGCTTAAGCCCCAGAGTTTGAGGTTCCTGTGAGCTGTGATGCCATAGCACTCTACAGAGGGTGACAAAGTGAGACTCCGTCTGAACAAAAAAAAAAAATTGAAAACCCAGCTGGGTGCTGCAGCGAGCACCTGTAATCCCAACAGCTTAGAAGGCTGAGGCAGCAGGATGCCTACAGCCTGAGTCTGAGGTTGCAGTGAGCTACAACACCATTGCACTCAGCTCAAGGCATAGGGTAGAACTCTGTCTTGAAAAATAAATAAATAAACAAATGCTTATGTAATAGAAATGTTGAGTAAAATAAGGCAGAGTGCAGGGATGGAGATTTTCCCCAGAAGGCATCTTTAAGGAGGTGACATTGGGGCAGAGAGCCAAGTGAAATATGAAGGCCCCCGAGGTTAGTAAAAGGCATCCTAGCTGAAGGAAATTCAAAGGCCAAGGCTCTGAGGATGCTGACAGAGGCAGGAGCAGACAAGGGAAGTAGAGTGGTTAGAGCTAGCACTTTAAGGCCCACTTGGAGAAGGAGACTGAGGCAGGCCCAGCCAGGACTGGCAGACCAGAAGCAAACAGCAGAACATCCTTTGACAAAAGCAGTTCAGGACAGGGTACAAAGAAGATGAGCTCCTGTGAGGCTGGAGGGAGGCAGGGAGGCAATCCTCCAGTCCTGCCTGGAGGAGGTAGCACAAGACTCAAAGTCTCTCAGGAAGACTGAATGAGTATTTGTATGACTTTATCATGATTGTTTTAAGGTGCTGTCTGCCTTGACAACATTTATGAGCACTTCCCACATCTCGGGCTCACTTTTGTTTGTTTTTGTTTTTGTTTTTGTTTTTTTTGAGTCAGAATCTCACTCTGTTGCCCTGGGTAGAGTATCATGGATGTCACAGCTTACAGGAACCACCAACCCTAAAGTCAAGCAATCCTCTTACCTCATCCTTCCAAGAAGCTGGGACTCAGGTGCCCCCCACCCCACAAAACCCAGCTAATTTTTTTTTTCTTTTCTTTTCTTTTTCTTTTCCTTTTTTTTTTTTTGGGTCTCACTTGGTCACCCTTGGTAGAGTGCCATGGCATCTTAGCTCACAGCAAGCTCAAACTCTTGGGTTCAAGCGATTTTCTTGCATCAGCCTCCTAGATAGCTGGGATTACAGGAGCCCAGCACAGCAACAGCTATTTTTTTTGGAGGGGGAGGAGGTTGGTCTTGCTCAGGGTGGTCTCGAACTCATGAGCTCAGGCAATCCACCAGCCTCAGCCTCCCCAAGTGCTGGGATTACAGGTGTGAGCCACCGTGTTCAGCTAATTTTTCTATTTTTAGTAGAAATGTCTTGCTTTTCCATAGGCTGGAACTCCTGAGCTTAAGAGATCTTCCTGCCTCAGCCTCTAAGCATGCTGGAATTATAGGCATGAGCCACCATGCCTGGCCTTGTTTTGTTTGTTTATTTGTTTGTTGTTTTGTTGTTGTTGTTTTTCAGACACAGTCTCACTGTGTCGCCCTAGGTAGAGTGCCATGGCATCACAGATCATAGCAACCTCTAACTCTTAGGCTTAAGCGATTCTCTTGCCTCAGCCTCCCAAGTAGCTAGGACTACAGGTGCCCACCACAACACCTGGCTATTTTTTTTGTTGTAGTTGTCATTGTTGCTTAGCTGGCCTGGCCTGGGTTCGAACCCACTAGTCTCCATGCATGTGGCCGGTGCGGTAACCACTGTGCTATGGGTGGGTGGTGAGCCTGTTTGTTTGTTTGTTTGTTTAAGAGACAGGGTCTCTTGTGGGGCCTGTGGCTCAGTGGGTAGAGCACTGGCCCCATATACTGAGGGTCCGCAGGTTTGAGCCCACTCCTGGCCAAACTGCAACATAAAGATAGCCAGACATTGAGGCGGGCGCCTATAGTCCCAGCTACTCAGGAGGCTGAGACAAGAGAATTGCCTAAGCCCAGGAGTTGGAGGTTGCTATGAGCTGTATGATGCCACAGCATTCTACCAAGGGTGATAAAGTTAGACTCTGTCTCTACAAAAAAAAAAAAAGAGAGAGAGAAAGAGAGAGAGGATCTCACTATGTTGTCCAGGAGGTAGTTCGGTGGTACAATCACAGCTCACTGCAGCCTCAAACACCAAGTAGCTGGGACTACAGGCACTCACCATCACACCTGGAGAATTTTTGAAATTTTTGTAGAGACAATTTCACTGTGATGCTCAGTCTGTTTTCAAACTCCTAGCCTAAAGCAATCTT
The DNA here is from genome assembly GCA_963574355.1 of Loris lydekkerianus. NCBI lineage: Eukaryota > Metazoa > Chordata > Mammalia > Primates > Lorisidae > Loris > Loris lydekkerianus. The sequence continues at coordinate 41,950 of CAUYPK010112329.1, forward strand.
CCCACCTCAGCCAAGTACTGGAGGTAGAGGTGTGAGCCGCTGCACCCAGCTATTATTACTATTATCTATTACCCACTTAGTCCTCAGATAGCTATTGAGCAAATCATGCTGGGTGTCCAACTTGCAGTTTGCAGGCCACATGCTGATTTTGTGAGGACTTTCTTTGCTTATCTGTGGTGTCAGATTTCATGAAAAGTATGCATGGACCTTTTTTCTTTTATTTTTTTGTTGCAGTTTTTGGCATATGGGGCTGGTGCCCTATTCCTTGAGCCACAGGCGCCACCTGGACCTTTTTTCTTTCTTTCTTTCTTTTTTTTGCTTATCAGCTTTTGTTAGAGTTTGTGTATTTAATGTGTGGCCCAAGACAATTCTTATTTTTCCAATGTGTGGAAGAAAAGAAAAAAGGTTGGACACCCATGATTGTAGAGTCTGCTTTCAACATAAATAAATTTAAATAAACGCAGAATCTTATCACATTACCTACCTCCACCTGTGCCTCACAGAATGGACATATGGACTTCACCAGGTCAAGCATGGAAAACATTGAGTTGGCACAGTGCCCAGCACATAGTGGGTGCACAGGAGGTGAGAGCTGCAACCTTCATGGTGATGAAGTTGGTTGTTGTCTCAGCATCTTCATCCATCTAGCCGCTCAAGCAAAAATGTGGAGCCTATGGCTCAAGGGGCTAAGGCGCCAGCCACATACACCTGAACTGGTGAGTTCGAATCCAGCCCCGCCTCCCCAACAGCAATGACGCCTGCAACTAAAAAATAGCCGGGCGTTGTGGCGGACGCCTGTAGTCCCAGCTACTTGGGAAGCGGAGGCAGGAGACTCGTTTGAGCCCAGGAGTTGGAGGTTGCTGTGAGCTGTGATGCCACAGTACGCCTTTCAGGGCGACAGCTTGAGGCTCTGTCTCAAAAAAAAAAAAAAAAAAAAAATGTGGAGCCTAAACTCTCCTCCGTCTCTCACATCCATACCCAGTGCCTCAGCCAATCCCATCAGCTCCACCTTCAAAATGTGTCCTAAATCTGATCCCACAGCCTCCACTCTCGTCCATCCAGCAGACACCACTTCTAGCCACCGGTCATGATGATGTCTTCCCTGGGCTCCCGGCTCTCTGCCTCACAGCCTGTTTCCCACATGCCCGCCAGAGGGCGCACGTTAAAAGTTAAGTCTTTTCGCAGCGCTCCTCTGCTCAGAAGCTGCTTTTGGGCTCCCGCCGCACCTCCCACCCCTCTCTGCTTGCTCTCTCCCTTCCAGCCCTTCCGGCACAGTATCCCTTCACTATCCTGGACACACTCTGGCCTTGGAGACTCTGCAGGTGCAAAGGTGCTCTTCTCTCTGCCTGAGGCACTCTTTTATTCCTTCCCTCCTTTGGGACTTTACTCAAATATCCCTTTTTCAGGGAGACCCTCCCTCAACACTCCAGAACAAACCTTCCCTGCTTCTTTTTCCTACTTGAAGACTCACTTTGTATTGTTGTCTATGTTTCTGTGTTCTTCATTGTCTTTTTCCCCCAGACCACAAGTATCAGCTGGCAACAGCAGGATTTTTGTCTGTTTTGCTCACAGCTGTATTCCCAGCGCCTACAACTACAACAGGGCCTGGCACAGAGAAAGGCCTCAGTTGTCAACGCTGAATGAATGAATACAAAAATAAATGCCCAGGCCAGCATAGTGGCTCATGCCTGTAATACCAGCACTCTAGGACGCTGAGGTGGGTAGATCCATTGAGTTCAGTTCAAGACCAGCCTTGAGCAAGAACAAGATCCTGTCTCTACTAAAAGTAGAAAAATTAGTGTAGTCCCAGCTACTCAGGAGGCTGAGACAGGAGGATCGCTTGAACCCAGGAGTTTCAGGTTGCTGTAAACTAGGCTGATACCACAGCACTTCTAGCCTGAGCAACAGAGTGAGACTGTCCAAAAAAATAAAATAAAATAAAAAATTAATAAATGTCCACAGACATCTTGATAGTAACAAGCATTCCCTCCATTTAGGCCCAGAAATGTTGGGCCCACCAGTTATGTGACTTTAGGTGGTTGACTTCACTTCTCTAACTTCACATTCCCAATTGTAAATGGGATTTAAAACAGTCTATCTCGGGCAGCACCTGTGGCTCAAAGGGGTAGGGTGCTGGCCCCATATGCTGGTTCAAGCCCTGGCCAAAAACTGCAAAAAAAAGAAAGAAAAGAAAAGAAAAAAAAAAAACAGTCTATCTTCTGGTGTTGTGCTGAGGGATAATTGGTTCACATTTGCTGCATTCCTGAGCTGGTCACATCACCCGGAGCAAAGGTAGGCTTTTTGCACGGCGCCTACGCTTCCGCCTTTCACCGCCTGGAGGCAGCAGGCGCCCGGCAGATTCGGCCGCACGGCCCGCGTCTGGAGAAGAGCGGGGGCAACTCCGCCAGAGGAAGCTGATGAAATCCAAGCCAACTTGTAGTGAGCTCATCCTGCCCGGGCCCCTTCGGAAGCCACGGGGCCTCCTGGCTCAAGCGATAAAGCTCCGGTGCTGAACCAGGGCGGGAAGTCCTTCCTGAAGTCTGCCCTGAGTGGGGACTGCTTCCAGACGCCCGGGCCTTAAGGCGAACATGAAGCAGTGAATGGTCCCCAGGCTTTTTCCAAAGAATGAAAAGTGAATTCTGAGCATGGCTATGGAAGTGGTAGAGAGACAGGAGGGGGAAAGGAAAGGTGGAAAGGTAAGACAGAGATAAGAGGTGGAAAGGGGAGACAAAGGTTGAGAGACTGGGGCAGAGGAGGAGACAGACAGATTCAAAAAGGAACAAACAGCCCAAGAAAGTCAAACGGAAAGACAGAGATAGAGGGAAACAGAGAAAGAGATGGTGGAGACAGAGATGGGAAGACAGAGACAGGGAAAGACAAATGGATCAGGCAGAGATGGAAGAAACAGAGATGGGACATGGGAAACAGAAAGCTACAGAGAAACAGAGATAAGGAGAGATAAACAAGGGGGAAACAGAGAGATCAAGTGAGTGGCAGACACTGGGAAAGCAACGCAGATGCGAGGGAGATGGAGTCAGAGTAGGGGACTGAGCCACAGAGAGTGAGGTGGGCAGGCAGGGGTAAGGGAGGACTGGGAGGGGCACTTGAGCCTGGGGTCGCCTGCTGGGGCTGGCCCTTCGAGATCCAGGCGGGGTGGTGGGGTGGGGCCCCTCCCAGCCCCCAGCTCCGCGGCGGTGGCGCAGGCAGAGTTACCAAGTTACCAAGTTACCGCAGGATTCAGGAGCTTCTCACTGGTGAGGCCACAACCAATCAGAGAGCAGCGCTGCTGTTCTCGGGCAGGAGGCCTGGAGACACGCGCACCTTCCCCCGACACCCAGAGAAAGGAGGCTGACACACAATTACAGCGGCGGCGCGCGCGCGCGCACACACACACACACACTGTCCCAGGAACTCACAGCATCGCTCCCCCCACAATCACAATGACACACATAGTGCCAGGAACCTGTAGTGACACACAGCATTACACAGACACCCAAGATCGCAGTGACACAGACACAGTTCCAGGATACATAGCACTGCCCAGACCCACCATCACAGTGACACACAGCATTGCACAGGCACAAGTAATCTTTATGACATATGCAGTCTCTTAAACAGTCACCACACTAACATACAAAACATCAGTGACACACAACAGTGGCTCACTCATAGTCCCACATCTAATTGGGCCCGACACACACTGTCACAGTGATACAATCACAACAACAATATATTCGATCACAATGAGACACAATTTTGCACAGACACACAATCTGATTAACATATGCACAGTCCCATGGATATACATCACCCTGACAAACACAAGCACAGTGACACAGAACCATAGTGACATATAGTATTATACTAATACACATCCTTTCTGTGACACACAGTCCCACAGTACGTATGTCAGACACAATCACAATGTCACACACAATCCCACCATACACAACAATGTCCAGGCACACACCATGACAGTAGTGTGCATGCACATATCCTCCCAACAGACACACATAGTGTGTGCACATTGGCACACACTATCACTATCACAGTGACACAGAGTCCCATCACACACAATGTAACACAAATACCACTGACACAGTGGCACATTCATGAACACATATCATTGCCCAGATACATACAACTGCACAAACACAACAGTATAGTAACATAACATATTCACAAACTTTCCCACAACATCACTCTGAAACATATGATCCCAGTGTTACACAAACACAATTACATGGACACATACCATCTCACTAACACACACTAGCACACTACACGGAACAGCACACTTGTCACACCATCACATTCACACACAGCACACCAGAACATCATATAATAACACAATCACATTGTCACAGCAGCACCACAACACTTGTAGCAGTGCCACAAACGTAGCATGCTGACACTCAGCATCACACTGGCACACAATCAAGTGACACACAATAGCATACTGACACAACCACCACCCTAATATGCCATCACCGTGACACAACAGCACACTGACCACTGACCTACAGAGTTCTAATATGCCAGCACACAAACACAATCACACATACACCCATCCCTGCCCTTCCCCTGGAAATTGTGTTGGATGTGGGACACTGGAGGAGGGATGCTTAGTGGGCTTGTGTGCGTGTGTGTGTGTGTGTGTGTGTGTGTGTGTCCCCCTCTTCCTCCCCCTCCTGGCCCTTCCCCGGGGGTGGGGCCGTGCAGGCAGCCACTGTTACCGGGTAAACTTCCCCGCCCCCCCACCCAGCGCGGCCATTAGCCAGCCCCCCCCCAGGATGATGTCATCGCCTCATTCTGGAGGCTGAGTAATCCTTGACTCCGCCCCCCCAGGTACCAGGGTAGGGGCGGGCCGCACCTGGGCTCACCAAGCCTTGAGCTGGGATCTGGAGCTGCTGCTGGTTGGGCTGCCTTGGGTCTCCCTGGGGAGGAAGGGGGCTGAGCCTCTGGGAAGTGACCTCCAGATGCACACCAGGGTCTCCTGAGGCTGGAGGCTTCCACCCTTGGATCCATGGCGCCTGAATCTTCCAGACCTGAGGTCTTGGGCATTCCAGGCGTCTGGAACTGGGGAGACATCCTGTACCCACTCCTCCCTCCCTTGCTACACCACTGTTCTGCCAAGTGTCTGGAGGATCTGAGACTCTGGTCTTGGCACTGTAAGGCCTGGGACCTTGGCACAGGGTGGTAAAGTGGGATGCTAAAGAGTGCAGAAAGTGGCTCTGAAGTCATATACCTAGGTCCTGAGAGATCAACAATCCGGGCCCTGGGGAAAAAGACTCAGAGGGAAGAGAAGTGGGCAGGTCTGGACCTTGGTGCTGGGGGGGTGATAATCTGGGTGAGTTGGACACCTGAAGGTCTGGTGACTGTTGGGGTCGGGGTGTCTTCCAGTATCAATATGGTGAGGACCAGGAGCTGGGGGAGCTCTGAGGCATATTAGTGCCTGGGGCTCAATGGCTTGAGTCCATGTTTCCTGTGGGGGTGGCATGCTCAGTCCTACTTTTCACAGCAGCAGACAAGCCTGATTCCTTTCAGAAGGGCAACAGCGCCCCTATTTTTATGAGGTCAGGATGCCTGGGTTCTGCAACCCAGGCATCTTCACCCCCTATTTTCAAGAGCCACGGTGCCCGAATCGTGTTGGTGGGGGGGGCGGGCAATCAGTCCCTGTCCTCCTGGGGTGAGGATTCCCCAGGTCTTCTTCTGGGAGAGGATCACCTGGTGTCTATTTCCACAAGGCCAACTCCAGGGTATCTTCCCGGGGATAGGGACAGGATGTGCAGCCCTGTTTCTAGCCCATCCCAAGTGCCCATCCTCACCCAAGGGTGCGGGGCAAGGGGATAGAGAGGTGGATGGTGCCCAGCTGGCTCTCACCCCAGCCGGTCACAGGCTTGCAGGCCGCGCCCCAGCAGCTCCCCTGGGCCTGGCTCCCCGCCCCCCGCGCCGAGGGCTCCCCTGGATCCGGCGGGCGGGCGCGGTGGCGGCCAATGAGCTAGCTCGCCGTCTCCGGGAGCCGGGCCGGCTCTGCCCGCCTGGCATTGGGCACGCAGTGGGCAGCGGCAGGCGGGGCCTGGGGGTCCTCGCGCCTGGTTGGGCCAGGCTTGTTGCTGGGTAACGGGGCGGCGAGTTTCCCCTGGCAACGGCGGCGGGTACCGCTCACTGGCTGGCCGGGATGGAGGGGGGGCGCGGGCGCAGGCAGGCCCCGCAGACCCCAGCAACAGCGCGCGGCCCCCGCCCCGCCGGGAAGCGGTAACCTTCATACGCGCGCCGGCCGCTCGGACCCTGCGGACGGTCGCGCCCCCGCCCAGCCCCCAGCCGGCTACGGTCCAGCCTCCAGGCCTGCAGGGCCGCCGCGCGGAGGGGGACCTAGGAGGTCTCCTCCCCACCGCAGAAGCCAAGACTCAGGCCCTGCAGTGAAAAGTTAAGTCTTTCTCAACTCCTCCCGGTGCTGTGAAATCTCCTTCCCCAGAATGGTAGACAAGATCTTGGGGACCGTTGTAGGTCTGCAGTAAACTATATTCTTTAACCAGCACTTCAAAACGGACCTACTACTACCGAGCACTGTCCTAAGTCTGTTACAAATATTAATTCATTTAATCATCACAATATTTTTGGTCCTATGACGATCCCCTTTGTACAGATGAAGAAACAGAGGCAGAGAGGGGAAGCTACGGGCTCAAGGTCGTCATTTGAACCCAGGTGGACCGGTTCCAGTGTGGAGATGCTTTGTCATTCCTCTGTGCTGTGAGCTCCTGTGAGAGACATTAATACTCAGAATGAGAAATTGTACAAATCAAGAAAAGACACTACTGGCTAGCTCGTGGGCCAGTGGTTTGAGAACCCTGCCCCACCCTTAGGATCTTAGCTCCAAGTCCTAGTTCAGATTCTCAGACAGTCAGGGGATCTCCCACTGGTAGAGTAATATATATTGAGCATCCAGTATGCCCTCGTATTTTATTTTTATTGTCCTTTGCAATCCTGTAAGGTAGGGACTTTTGCTATCCTAACTCACAGATGAGGAAACTGAGGCACAGAGATGTGACCACTTGCCCAATGTCACACACAACCAGCAGATGGCAGAACTGGAGATTCTAACTCAGGCCATGCAGGCGCTTCAGTGAAGTGTGCATGCAGGTTAGAGGGATGGGTCACAGCCTTGGGAACTCCAACTGATTTGTCTTATTCAATTGTTTGCAGTCAGGGGCAATTTTGCCTCTTTTAGGGATTATTTGGCAATGTCTGGAGACAGTTTTCTGTTGTCACAAAGAGAAAGGGTGCTACTAGCATCTGGTGAGTAGAAGTCAGGGATGGTGTTCTGCTTCCTACAATGGCCAAGAAGGCCATCCCCACAACACAGAGTCATCCAGACCAAAATGTCCATAGATAGAGCTGAGGCTGAGAAATGTAGGTCTAAGCTAAGCCCAACCTTCCCCTGGATTGCTTCACACACACACACACCCCATTTTCTGCCTATTTTGTCTCTAAGGCTCTTTGGGACTCACTCCCTCTGCTCTCCTGATCTGCATCTTCTTCTTTGTCTGCACCTCTGCTTCCCTCTGTCTCTCAACTTCCATCACAGATGTGACCCCTTAAAACTTGAGAGCCCTTTGTAACCTCTCCAGGGGAGCAAGAACCAGGGACAGGGTTGAAGAGAGGCCCAGAATGCTCCTCTAGGATCCTAGGGGGTCCCTTAATTCTTTCTTTCTTTTCTTTTTTTTCTTTCTTTTTTTTTTTTTTTGTAGAGACAGTCTTACTTTATTGACCTCGGTAGAGAGCTATAGCATCACAGCTCACAGCAACCTCCAACTCCTGGGCTTAGGCAATTCTCTTGCCTCAGCTTCCCAAGTTGCTGGGACTACAGGTGTCTGCCACAATGCCCAGCTATTTTTTCTTGCAGTTTGGCCAGGGTGTATTTGAACCCACCACCCTTGGTATATGGGGCCAGCGCCCTACTCACTGAGCCACAGGTGCTGCCTAGGTCCCTTAATTTTTCAGGAGACCTGCTAGGGTAGGGGTGGAGAGATGTAACCTGGAAGATATCTCTAAAAATAGAAAAATTGAGGCTAGAGGATCACTTGAGCCCGAGTTGGGGGTTGCTGTGAGCTATGATGCCATAGCACTTTACCCAGGACAATAGCTTGAGACTCTGTCTCAATTAAAAAAAAAAAAAAAAAAAATATATATATATATATATATATATATATATATTCTGCAATGTAATTTTTTTTTTAAATTCTCAAAGGCTATGAAAGTTGCAGGGTTCTCTCTCTGTGTCCCAAGGATAGGGGGTCTCAAAAAGGCAGCCCTTGGCTCAGCTACACTTTTCTTCTTCCTTTGCCCACTCGGTTTTAAATTTTGAATTTGTATGCCTCTACAATAAACACATTTTCTGGCCAGGTGCAGTGGCTCAGGCCTGTAATCCTAGCACTCTGGGAGGCTGAGGCAGGTGGATTGCTTGAGCTCTTGAGTTCAAGACCAGCCTGAGCAAGAATGAGACCCCATCTGTACTAAAATAGAAAAACTGAGGTAAGAGGATGGCTTGAGCCAGAGTTGGAGGTTTCTGTGAGCTATGACACCATGGCACTCTACTCAGGACAACAGCTTAAGACTCTGTCTCAAAAAAAAAAAAAATACTTACCTGGCAGGGGAGATACCATGATCACGAAGGTGGTTTTCCCAGGGTGAGGCTTATCCATTGCACTCCAGATGTGCTGACCCCTGCGATTTGTGGTAGTAGGGGACTGCATTTGTGTTTTCCCCTGGAAAAAAGAAAAGAAAAGAAAAAAACAACACTTTCCAGTTAGCCACAATCCCCACTACTCCTTGTTGTATAACATTGGATTAATTTCTCCCATTTATTTATCGATGGCTCTTAACTTTGAGGCCTTAATCTACGGTGATAAGATGCCAGAATTTAGAACAGGGTCTGAACTAGATAGTGGAGAGGATCTTGACTGGTGACAATGCTTATGGCCTAGTAGACTTTTGGGTCTCTCTCCCTTTCTCACCTCCATCTATCAAGCCAGATTCTCACTGCCCTTCATACACATTTTCTTCTTAGAACTCTCCAGCATATCTGGCCTGCTGGTATGTAGCCCCACATTGGGCAGCCTGAGCACACTGATGGGTGAGTGAGAGGTATAGGCTGGACTATAAACTAGCAAGGACTGGAGCCTGCCCCCTTCCACTGTCAGGCACAAAGCAAACACCCATAATACTTAGTTATATTAGTGATACTAGCTAACATTTACTAGGTACTTACTATGTTTTCAATTCGGCACTAAATAATTTCCATGAATAATCTCATTTAATAAGTGTCGGAAGCAGGATTTCTAAAGAAAGATCTTTAAACTTGATTTATAGCCAGAAATTCACTTTTTTTGCAACTTCGTTTGTACTCACCATATATAAATAACATTTACAAAAATAATACTTTCCCGGGCAGCACCTGTGGCTCAGTGGGTAGGGCACCAGCCCATATACTGAGGGTGGCCGAGGGTGGTGGATTCAAACCGAGCCCCGGCCAAACTGCAACAAAAAAATAGCCAGGCGTTGTGGAGGGCACCTGTAGTCCCAGCTACTCGGAGGCTGAGACAAGAGAATCACCTAAGCCCAGGAATTGGAGGTTGCTGTGAGCTGTGTGATGCCACAACACTCTACCGAGGGTGATAACATGAGACTATCTCTACAAAAAAATAAAATAATAATAATAATACTTTCCCATGACTTCATAATTTTCAAAAATTGTATTCTACAAGCCGAGTGCAGTGGCTCATGCCTCTAATCCTAGCACTCTGAGAGGCCGAGGCAGGTGAATTGCTTGAGCTCACGGGTTTGAGACCAGCCTGAGCAAAAATGAGACCCTGTCCCTACTAAAAATAGAAAAACTGGGGCAGCGCCTGTGGCTCAACGGAGTACAGTGCCAGCTGCATATGCTGGAGGTGGCAGGTTCAAACCCAGCCCCAGCCAAAAACTGCAAAAAAAAAAAAAAAAAAAGAAAAAAGAAAAAGAAAAGAAAGAAAGAAAGAAAGAAAAAAGAAAAACTGAGGCCAGAGGATTGCCTGAGCCTGAATTGGAGGTTGCTGTGAGCTATGATGCCATAGCACTCTACCCAGGGTGACAGCTTGAGACTCTGTCTCAAAAAAAAAAAAAAAATAAATAAATAAATAAAATTATATTCTACAATGTATTTTTCTTTTTAATTCTCAAAGGCCATGAAAGTTGTAGCTAGAAGGGACTAATTAAGAAGGGTCACAGGGGAAGTATTTGGGGTAATGGAAATAGTCTATGCCTCAATTGGGGTGGTATACAATTGTACTTTTGCCAAAACTCATCAAACTGTATACCTAAAAAGAGTGAATTTGCTGTGTACAGTGGCTCACACTTGTAAGCCTAGCCCTCTAGTAGACCAAGGCAGGAGGATCCCTTGGATTCAATTATTTAAGACTAGCCTGGCTACCAAAATGAAACCTCATCTCTACAAAAAAAAAAAAAAATTTAAGTTAGCTAATTGTGATGGTGGTAGATGCCTGTAGTCCCAGCTACTGAGGAGTCTGAGGCAGGAGGATTGCTTGAACCCAGGAGTTTGAGATAACTGTGAGCCAGGCTAATGCCACAGCACTCTAGCCTGGACAACAAAGTGAGACGCTATTTAAAAACAAAACAAAACTGAATTTTATTGTGTGTAAATACATCCTAATAAACTCAAATAAAAAAGAAAAACAATAAGGGGCGATGCCTGTACCTCAAAGGATTAGGGCACCAGCCCCATATACCAGAGGTGGCAGGTTCAAACCTGGCCCTGGACAAAAACTGCAAAAAAAAAAAAAAGAAAGAAAGAAAAAAAAGAAAAACAATAAGATCCACAAAAGCAATTTCATAATCCACAATTTACTTCTGACCCATAGTTTGAAAAACACTGATAGGAGAGAAAGGGGAACGAATAAGGAAAGGGAAAGATAGAAACACACACACACACACACACACAAACACACACACACACAAAAAAAAGGAAGGGGAAAGAGGGAGAAAGTTTGATTAGGCTGGGTATGGTGGCTCATACCTGTAGCCCTAGCACTCTGGGAGGCTGAGGGGGGTGGATTGCTTGAGTTCAGGAGTTCCAGACCAGTCTGAGCAAAAGTGAGACCCTGTCTCTACTGAAAATAGAAAACTCAGCCAGGCACTGTGGCATGTTCCTATAGTCCCAGCTACTCAGGAAGTTGAGCCTAGAGGATCTCTTGAGCCCAAGAGTTTGAGGTTGCTGTGAGCTATGATGCTAGGGCACTCTACCCAGGGCGTCATATCAAAAATAAAAAGAAAAAGTTGATTAGTCTCTAATATTTAAAATAGGGAGATTTTAGCTGGGGCCCAGTGGCTCATACCTCTAATCCTAGCACTCTGGGAGGCTGAGACAAGAGGATCCCAGGAGTTCAAGACCAGCCTGAGCAAGGGTGAGACCCCTATGTCTACTAAAAAGTAGAAAAACTGGGCGGCGCCTGTCACTCAGTGGGCAGGGCACCGGCCCGTATACCGAGAGTGGCAGGTTCAAACCCAGCTGTGGCCAAAGTGCAACAAAAAAATAGTTGGGCATTGTGGCGGGCGCCTGTAGTCCCAGCTACTTGGGAGGCTGAGGCAAGAGAATAGCTTAAGCCCAAGAGTTTGAGGTTGCTATGAGCTGTGACTCTACGGAGGGCAGCATAGTGAGATTCTGTCTCAAAAATATGTATATATAAATTAAAATAAATAGGCGGTTCCTGTGACTCAAAGGAGGTGGCAGGTTCAAACCCAGCCCCGACCAAAATAAATAAATAAATAGACAAAACAATGACATAAAATAGGGAGATTTCACATGAGAATTGGACTTCCTGCTTCTCTTAGGAAAGCTAAGGGATTTCTCAGCCCACCCTGGAGGCCAGGGCTGGGCACTCCAGGGTGACTCATCCTCCTCTCCTGAGGTGATTTGGTTTGGGTGAGATTCAGAGGGAATATGAAGTGCAGGGGAGGCAGGAGTTTAGAGTTTTGAAGGAAGAAAGGACAAAAGTCACAGAATCAGAGCAGGGCAGGAAAGTGACCGTGAGAAACTAATAAGGGAAAGGGTATAGAAAATCACAGACAGGATGAAATTTGGTGCGGGGTCTGCCCGGGCATGTCTATGCCAGGAGCCCAGGGCTTCCTTCTCACCGTGGGTGCTGGGGCCAGAGTCGTGGTGAGTGTGGCCAGATGTGCACGCTCCAGAGTGTGTCCTGTCAGTGGGCCAGTTAGCAGGAACCTGTCACAGGTGTGAATTTTTGACTATGTGTGTGGGATCAGTTTCTGTCTGATTTGATGTATGTCTCTGAGTATCACTTTCTGATGGTTTCAGTGTGTTAGTGGTGAAATTGCAGGGGTGTATCTGTGTGTGTCACTATGGAAGTATGGTCTGGATTAGGCTGAATATCCAGGTGTCCCTGTAACAGGTGTCTTCATGTTTGTGTGTGTCCAGTAGTGCCTATCAGGAAGTCTGTATTTCCTGGTAAGCCCTCAGCCAGTGTCTGTGTGGGTGCATCACTGTGTGTTATGAGTGCTCGGTGGGGATGTTTGTGAACAGTTGTGGGTCTTGGGGTGCTCATCATGGGTGTCTGTACAACTATCTGACATTGGGTCAGTTTGCCCGTCTGTAAGACCCTGTCGGCTAGTCAGTGTGTATATTTATGTCTAGGTGTATGTAAATGTGTGTCCCATCAGTGTGTGAATTTGTGTGCTATGGCCATGTCATTGTGTTTGCATTTGTGTGACTGTGGCCTGTGTCTGTGAATCTGTATGTCCCCTGGGCTCTCTCCCCACGTGACTTTGCATACTCTGGAGCACCGGTGGGTTGGTCGCTGTGCACTTGTTTCTGGTCTCTGGGAGCGTGTATCTGTGGGTCCCAGTCAGTGTGTCAGTGTGTCAGTGTGTGTATCCGACTGTCCTGGTGTCTAGGCATCCCCAGCTAGCGCGCCAATGTCCTCCTAGCCCCGGGCCAGGCCCTGCCCCGCCCCCGGCTGCAGGGAAACCCCCTGTGCGGAGGTAGGGGGGCGCGGCACCCGCCAGCAAGTCCCGACTTGTCCGCTGCGGGCGGGCGGGGCCGTGGCGTCACGCGGGGGCGGGGCGTGGGACCCGCCGGGCGGGGGCGGGGCGGGGCGAGACGGAGCGGCCGCCGTGCGGGCCCGGGATCCGGCCTGAGACGCCGCGCGAGCCACATGCGAGCAGGCGCCTGGCGGCAGCGGCGGCACCACTAGCGAGATCAGCAGCCGCGGCCCCGACGCCGACGCGCCTACGGCTCAAAGAGCAGCAGCAGCAGCAACAGCAACAACAGCAGGAGCCGCCACAGAGAGCGGCGCTCGGCGGGCGCGCCCTCCTAAAGGAAGCCGCCCGCCCCGCCATCACCGCCCCCTCTGGCGTGTTCATGCCCCCGGGGTGAGTGTGAGGACCAGGAATCCCGGCTGGTCGGGACTGTTAAGGCCGGGTGGGCTCCCTGGAGGAGGTGACGGGTGTGCACTCAGAGAGCAGTGCGGGCGTCCTGTATTCCTACACCGAGTCCCACCCCCACGAGGCCCCTGGACTCTGGTGTCGCTGGGCGGGAGGCACTTAGGCAAGTCGGGCGCCCAGTCTGGGCGCGCAGGTGCCTCAGCGGTCTGGCGGGTTTGTTTACAAACAATGGGGTGCGCGCTTGGCAGCGCCCCCTGGTGGCCAGTATGGCCCGGGGAAGAGAGTGGATCCTAGGTTGCCCCAGTCTCCTAAGTCCGGGAGGGGATGGGGGGGCAGCACAGAGGGGCGGCCACACCCAGGGCGCGCACCCGCTGGGGGGCGGCGACAGGGGGTGGCTTGCGGGCCTTGGAGTCTGCGGCTCCTGCGGGCGGGGGCTGCGCCCCAGCAACAGCCGGTTATTGGCCCCGCGCTTGCCTGGCGGGCGGGGCAGGCGCACGTGGCGGCGGTGGGGGGGGCTGTGACAGCGGAGGGGGCGTCTGGGTCCGCTGTGAGAGCGCGCGTGTGCGAGGTTGTGGATCTGCAGGTGTCTCGCCTGGGTGTGTGCGTGTGTCTGGCTCCGAGTTTGTGCCGGGGTCTGCAGGGAGTGGTTGTGTCAATCCGGAGGAATGTTGGGGTTTGCGACCCGTCGAGGTGTATGCGTGAGTCCCCGCGCGTGTTCTTGTGGGGTTCTGTCTGTGTACACGCCGTACCCGTGGCGTGGGTGTACCTGTGCGTGTGTTCTCTGTGAGAGTTGTCTTGTGTATGCTGTTTGGGAGTGACTGTGTGTGTTGCCTGCGTGTGCTATGGTATGTGGTTGTGGTGTTTGTGTATTGCTTAAGTGAGCTGTTTGTGTGTGCTTGTGTGTCCTGCCCTATGTGTACTGTCTCGTCTGTGGCTGGCTATCTGTGTTTATCTCTGGGGCATGTGTCTTTGCCCTGCATTTGCGATGGTGTGCTTCTCCAATGCCCAGGCCCCTTCTCCATCCAGGTGTCTGTGTGAGTTGTCAGGTGTGTGTGAGGGGGGATTGTCTCAGTCTGTGTTTGGCTTGTGCGTCTGGCATCAGCGTCTGGGGACTGAGCATCTAGGCTCTGTTAGGTCTGTACAGTGCAATCCATGGGTGCTGCTGACAGCCTCTTGGATGGAGCTGTGTCAGAGTCTGTGTGTGTGTGTGTGTGTTGAGTCTGAGGGGCTTGTCTCTGATTGCTGGCTCATGTGTGTCATGTGGGCTGAGTGTGTGTAGTGTTTATGTCAGTCACGTGAGACCAGTGTTTTCTGTCAGAGCTTTAGGTGTGTATGCTGCTGGGCTGTGTGGGATTAGTTAACTGTAGAGTGTGTGTGTGTCCATGCTGACAGTTGCTGATGGTGTTTTAGGGTTGAGAGAGAAGGGTGGGTTTGTGTCTGTCACTGTCATGCATCAGCATCTGATGGCATGTATCTGTGAGTGCCTGATTTACCTGTGTCCTGAGGTCTCAGAGTTGGTGACATGTGGGTGTGTTTTGCTGGTACTGATCTGTTGCCTCCATGGGTGTTGACATATATATGAATCTAGCAGTGTGTAGGTCTTATCTCTTCGGTGTGTGTGTGTGTGTGTGTGTGTGTGTGGAGAGAATTCAGGCAATGCCTAGTTTGTGTGTGTTTGTGCTTATGATGGCTGCATCCTGTTTATGTGTGTCCCCAGGCATACCTATAGTGTCAGTGTGTGAGACTTTTGACAGTTTGTATACCTGTGTAGGGGATCAGAGAGGATGAGTTGTGCCAGTATGCAGTGTATGTAGAGTGCTTATGATGGTGTGTGGGTCTGTGCATGTCCATATTTTGGTTTGTGTATGTGTGTGTGTGTGTGTCTTGTGTAGTGAGTAGTAGTGTCTAAGACTGGGACCATCTCAATGTTTGTGGGCAAGTGGAAGATATGGTGGGAAGTCAGGCTGGCCAGTTCTGAGTCCTGTGTGTATGTGTTGTGAAGCCTTCACATCCCCCATAGATACCTCCTACCGTCTTCTCATTTGAGTCATGTGTGTGTTGTGGGAGCCCTCAGCACTTTCCTGCCCTCTGTGTGTGCTCATCACTATGTCTGGGAAGTTACCCCCCATCCCATGCCCTGTGTGTCCCTTGGTAGAGTGAGTTTGTGCTGTGAGACTGTCACAACCCTCATACACACCTGACAGACCCCTTCATCTGAGTCCTGTACCTCCTGGGTCCCTCCGTGTGCCCATCACCCTGTGTATCGGAGGCTGTCCTGGCCAGCCTGATCCCTGTGTCATCCCCTAGTTGGGTGTGTCTGGAGGGTCCATCACTCACACTTCTCGCTCCATCTGGGATCTGAGCCCCAGCAGGGTGTAATGAGGGCTCCTGGCGCCCCCTGCACTTCCCGGCTGACCTGCTCCTCCCCTGTGTCCCGCAGGCCCCAGGGAGCGCCATGGCCCGCGCACGCCAAGAGGGCAGCTCCCCGGAGCCCGTAGAGGGCCTGGCTCGCGACGGTCCGCGCCCCTTCCCACTCGGCCGCCTAGTGCCCTCGGCCGTGTCCTGCGGCCTCTGCGAGCCCGGCCTGCCCGCTGCCCCCGCCGCCCCGGCTCTGCTGCCCGCCGCCTACCTCTGCGCCCCTACCACCCCGCCCGCCGTCACTGCCGCCCTGGGGGGCCCCCGCTGGCCTGGGGGTCCCCGCAGCCGGCCCCGAGGCCCGCGCCTGGATGGTGAGTGCCCATCCCACGTAGGGATGTAGGGAGCCGGGGAAAGATAGGACCAGAGAGACACTGAGGAACTGGAGAAGTGGGAGCGGAGGGGGTGGGGTGGGGAGCCCAGCCAGGCCACTGGGAGGGTGTGGCCAATGTGGTCTTTGTGTTGCAAGAAGCAGGAAGACAGAGTAGGAGGCTGGGGTGGAGGGGGCAGGTCCAGCGGGAAGTCCCTCCTGGAATCTGCCTGCAGTCCCCTAGTTGTAGCCCACTGGCTTTTCCGGGCCTCAGGCAACAGCTGTTTCCCAGCACCCCTCCCCCAGTCTGGGTCCCCTTGACCCTAGAGGATTGCAGTTGAGGAGAGTGTGGGCTGAGTG
Organism: Loris lydekkerianus; assembly: GCA_963574355.1. Taxonomy (NCBI): domain Eukaryota; kingdom Metazoa; phylum Chordata; class Mammalia; order Primates; family Lorisidae; genus Loris; species Loris lydekkerianus. The sequence continues at coordinate 58,490 of CAUYPK010112329.1, forward strand.
GGAGGACTGTCACCTCTGGACTTTGGGGAGGGGTCGAGGGGCCCCCGGCCTTTATTTGCATCTCTTTGGCCTGTTCTAGCCCTTTTGGCGATCCTGGAGGAGGAAGGAGAGGGGGAGGGGCCATTGTGTTGGGAAAGTCCCCTCCGGGAATGGGTGAGTCTTGGGCAGGAAAGGGTTAAAGGTCCCCTGCCTGATGGGCTGTTAACCCTGTGGTGCCCAAGGAGCTTCATCCCAGTCAGCACACAGTGTAGCTGGGGAACGGTAGCCCTGGTTTCTCCCCATCCCCCATCCCGTCTCCGGAGCCCAGGAGTGTAAGAAAAGAGAAAACTCAGTTCCTGGCAGCGGGAGACCAGGACCCCGACTTGCGGGACAGAGTCACAAATGTGGAAATTGAGACCCTGGTTTTGGCCTTAGGGAGCTCTCACGCCAGGACCTGGTGTGACAAGCCAGCGGGGGAGCTCCGAGCTGGGGGGGTGAGGGAGACCTCCAGGAAGCTCTGAAGGGGGTGGGGCAGGAAGGCATCTCCTGTATCCCTGCCCCCCAGTCCTGAGCTCTGAATCGGCCACAGGCTGGCCTTCTGGTCTCCAGGCCTCTGCCACATCCGGGGGTGTGGCTTCACTGTGGTTGGACACGAGAGGGCAGGAGACCTGAGGCTTGTGACTCTGGGTGGGGTCAGTCTCTGTATCCCTGTGTGACCTTGTAACACTTTTTAAGGGCTGACCTCAGTTTCCCTTATCTAATGGCAACATACAGGCAACATTTTGGCTCCATTGTGGAACTAGAAGCCGTTATGTAGAATAAGAGAAAGGACTTTCTGACTGACACAAGCAGTGGGGAGTCAGCTGGTCAGACAGGTGACCCCAGAGAGGCCTTCCCAGGCCCTCTTCTTGCTCTCTAGTGCTTTGGAAGGAGGAGCTGAGAAATCTGGCTCTAAGAAAAAAAGAACTGCTAGAAATGCGGAGGAGAACAGAAGAGAAAGCAGGTGGCTGGGAAAGGGAGCAGCAGGCCCTGGCGACCTGGGTTCCTCCTGGACACACCAGGGCCTGGAGGGGTTGTGAATGGTGACCACGCCCCTCTGCCTCTCCAAGGTCCTCAACCATCACTCTCGCCGGCCGAGCAGCGCCTAGAGTCGCCGGTTCCCAGCACCCCGGGGGCCCTGGCGGGCGGTCCCACCCAGGCGGCCCCGGAGATCCGGGGGGAGGAGGAGCAGTGGGCCAGAGAGATAGGGGCCCAGCTGCGGCGGATGGCGGACGACCTCAACGCGCAGTACGAGCGGCGGGTGAGTGCTGGGGGAGGGGTAGACGGCAGGTGGGACTTCCCTCCTGGGAGGGGGCTGCCGACTGCCCCCGCCAGATGTGCGGCAGCTGCTGCCCTGTGCGGCGGGGTCGCGACGGGGACGCGCCGAGGACTGGCAGGTGGGTGGGACGGGGCGGCGTGCCCGCCAAGCCGCCGATGGGCCTTGCGCCGCGGCTGGCACAGTCCGAGCAAGAACCAAGGACGCTGCGAGAGATGCGGCGCTCCTGTGGCCCGCGGCCGCCGGGACTGAGGGCGGCGCTCGGCGGAGCAGCTCATATATCCCGGGCTATTTATAGCCAGTGAGTCAGCAGCCGCGGCGCGGCCGCGCCCGCCCTCCGCTCTCGCTCCCGCGCTGCCCGCTGCGCGCACACAGCTTCCCGGGCCGCAGGCGGGCAGTGGGAGGGCCCGGGAGTCCCGCCCCCCGGGAGTCTCCTCCCTCCCAGAAAACCCTCAACGCAGTCTCACTTTAAAACAATATTGGAAGCCTACAGTGGAGATAGAGAATAACAAACATCCTGCGCCCACCACCCTGCTCAGTTCAATCTGAACATTACAGCCGCATAGCTCGCTTATTAAGAAACAAAACAAAACAAAAATACGGATGTTGTGAAGCTCCTTGTTCGCCTCCCCATCCCTTTTCCTCTTTCCAAAGGAAAGCTCTCAAGTTGACATGCCTCCTTCCCTGCAGTTGCTGATTCTTTAACACGTATTTACCAGGCCAGGAACAATGCTTAGGATGATGGGGCATTTTTAGCTGAACATACACGCTGCAGAGTTTGTTCCTCTGCCAGCTTCTTTTCCCCTCAATATTATCCTTGAGATTCACCCATATGGGCAAATGCCTTCCATTCACCCATTTTCACTGCTCTATGGTATTCTATTGGATCAGCAGAGTACCTTCATGCATTTCCTCATCAATGGATATTTGGGATAGAGTTTAAGATATCTTTCAGTTGGGCGGTGCCTGTGTCTCAAAGGGGTAGGGCTCTGGCCCCATATGCCAGAGGTGGCGGGTTCAAACCCAGCCCCGCCAAAAACTGCAAAAAAAAAAAAAAAAAAAAGGCAAAAAAATAAAACCTCTGACTCAGGGCCTGTGGCTCAAGCAGCTAAGGCGCCACCCACATACATCTGAGCTGGCAAGTTCGAATCCAGCCCCGGCCCACCAAACAACAATGATGGTTGCAACCAAAACAATAGCTGGGCATTGTGGCAGGCGCCTGTGGTCCCAGCTACTTGGGAGGCAGAGGCAGGAGAATCGCTTGAGCCCAGGAGTTGGAGTTGCTGTGAGGCTCTACCCAAGGCGACAGCTTGAGGCTCTAACTCAAAAAAAAAAAAAAAAAAAAAAGATATCTTTTGTTTACTTCTTTCTTTTTCTTTCTTTCTTTTTTTTTTTTTTTTGAGACAGAGTCTGGAGATGTCACCCTGGGTAGGGTGCTGTGGCGTCACAGCTCACAGCAACCTCAAATTCTTGGGCTTAAGCCACTCTTGCCTCAGCTTCCCAAGTAGCTGGGACTACAGGTGCCTGCCACAACGCCAGGCTATTTTTTTTGGTTATAGTTGTCATTGTTTGGCAGGCTCAGGCTGGATTTGAACCCGCCAGCTCTTATGTATGTGGCTGGCGCCCTAGCCACTTGAGCTACAGGCGCCTAGCCCCCAGCCCTTCAGATTTTTTTTTTTTTTTTTTTTTTGAGACAGAGCCTCAGGCTGTCACCTTGGGTAGAGTGGCGTGGCATCACGGCTCACAGCAACCTCCAACTCCTGGGCTCAAGCGATTCTCCTGCCTCAGCCACTCAAGTAGCTGGGACTATAGGCGACTGCCACAACGCCCAGCTATTTTTTGGTTGCAGCAGTCCTTGTTGTTTGGTGGCCTGGGCTGGATTCGAACCCGCCAGCTCAGGTGTATGTGTCTGGCACCTTAGCTGCTTGAGCCACAGGCACCCAGGCAGCCCTTCAGATTTTATTTACAGGCTTTTCCCCCTTCCACCTGAAGCACATCTCTGTGTGTATCTCCAGAGTGGACATCTGGGGTGGCCTGCCTGCCATCAGCCTCACTGGATGATTGTTAGCTTGCTCACCAAGGTGGCAATGCCAGGTGGTAGCCCACAGCAGTGTGACTGGCAGGTTTTTTAAGTTATGCCAATCTGATGTGCTCCCATGGTCAGCCTGTGGTCACAAGAGTTGGTGAGGAGTGTTGAGGAGGCGTCTCACTGCTAAGTTCCTGTGAGCACCTTTATGATCCTTTAGCTATCCTCTTCTAAAACAAGGTTCTCCTTCCCTCTGTGCCTGAAGGAGATGAGGTGGTTCTGCTTAGCACAGGATTGGCTTACACTCATTGTCAGCTGTGAAGAGTACTGTAGCTATTCATACAGTTCTTAGCATTTTTCATTTTCACTGCTAGGGAGTCTTTCCTTGTATCTGGCTTCCTTAGTTCCCACCTCTTAGCATTTTGGAGCTTAGAGGGTCCTAGAGGCCAGCCCAAGCCTTCATCCTGCCACTGGGGAGAGGGCCAAGGTTTCCCTGAGGTCACGTGGACCCTAGCTCTGCCTGGAAGTACTTGTGGGAAGCCTCAGCACAGGTCATAAACTATCCCCAGTTCTATTCCTTCCATAGATTGTTACAGAACTGCTGAGACTAAGGGCTCCCTGCTCCTTTCTCCCCATCTCACCAGCCTTTCAGGGAGGGCAGGACAGGTTGCAGTCCAAATCCATCCTTCGGCCCTGGTGCAACTCTGTTGGGTGGCTTTCCCATCTGAGCAGCAGCTAGGTGTGATCATAGGTAACGTGTGTAAGGCACTTTCTTGGTTCTGGTATCTGCAAAGGTGGGCAAAGGAGCTGGGATTACTTTGGTGAGGGTGAAACCTGGTCCCTCACTATCCTTAAACCTGACCGCCCATATTCTGTCACTACATACAAGCCCATCCTAACTTTCTCCTTCTCCCTCTCTCCCTAGAGACAAGAGGAGCAGCAGCAACACCGCCCCTCACCCTGGAGGGTCCTGTACAATCTCATCATGGGACTCCTGCCCTTACCTAGAGGCCACAGAGCCCCTGAGATGGAGCCCAATTAGGTGCCTGCAACCACCCAGTGAACGTCGGAGACTTGGGGGGCAGGACCCTCCCACCTCCTGACACCCTGGCTAGCGTGGGGGCCTTTTCTGCACCATGTAGCATACTGGACTACCAGCCCTGCCTGTCCCAGGGGCAGCAGGCCAAGACAGCCACTCCAGCCCCAGCCCAACCTGGGGTGCACTGACAATTATGTGGACTCCTGGGTCCCTGGCAGGAAGCCAGAGGGGAGGGCTGAAGGACTCAACATCTGAAGGCGGCGGTGACTGAAGGGGTGTGGACTGAGCCGCCCGCCTCTGCCGCCCACCACCATCTCAGGAAAGGCTGCTGGTGCTGGCTGCCCATTCCAGCTGCAGGGGTAACACTGGGGTGTCCTCCCAGTGCTCCTTCACTTTGGGCCTGGCTGCAGGTCCCTGGTGCTTTGCCCCCTCCTCCTGGGGAGGGGGCCTGTGAAGAGCAAATGAGCCAAACGTGACCACTAGCCTCCTGGAGACAGAGAATGGGGTGTTCTGATGACTACCCCAGCCCAGCACCCCGCCATCTTCCCTGAGCCAGCTGGCGGGTGGTGGGCATGCCTGCCTCACCTTCATTGGGGGTGGCCAGGAGGGGCCCAGACTGTGAATCCTGTGCTCTGCCCGTGACCACCCTCTGCCCCATCAGTCCCATTGCATAGGTTTAGAGACAGCACGTGTGACCACTGGCATTCATTTGGGGGGTGGGAGATTTTGGCTGAAGCTGCCCCAGCCTTAGTCCCCAGGGCAAAGCGCTGGGGGAAAGACGGGGAGTCAGGGAGGGGGGATCTCAGAAGAGGGAGGAGTCTGGGAGTGGGGAGGGAAGGCCCAGCCTGTAAAATACTGTATATGCGCTGCTGTAGATACCGGAATGAATTTTCTGTACATGTTTGGTTAATTTTTTTTGTACATGATTTTTGTATGTTTCCTTTTCAATAAAATCAGATTGTAACAGTAGATACTCTTTCTGCTCACCTTTCCCAAGGCATGGCAAAAGTCTGTTGGTGAGGACTTTTGAGTCAGTGAGCCCTATATGTGAGGACTCAGACAAGGTGCTACCAGGCAGCAGAAGCTGTATCTAAACAAAGGTGATGGCCAGACTCAGTAGGTGCCTAGCCTTCAAGTGTCCCTGTTCAACTCACATAATAAAGTGAACCCTCAGGATGGGCCTGTGGCTCACGTCTATAACCCTAAGCACTCTCGGAAGCCCAGGGAGGAAGATCACTTGAGATCAGTAGTTCAAGATGAGACCCCATCTCTACTAAAAATTGAAAAAAATTAGCTGGGCATCATGGTGGGCTCCTGTAGTCCCAGCTACAGGGGAGGCTGAGGCAGGAGGATCACTTAAGCCCAGGAGTTTGAGGTTGCTGTGAGCTAGGCAGAGACCATGGCAATCTAGCCTAGGCAACAAAGTGAGACTTTGTCTCAAAAAAAAAAAAAAAAAAAGAGGGTGGTGCCTGTGGCTCAAAGGAGTAGAGTGACAGCCCCATATGCAGGAGGTGGTGGGTTCAAACCCAGCCCCGGCCAAAAACTACAAAAATTAAAAAAAGGAAAAAAAAGAGGGCAGGGTTTCTGGTACTTTATCCTCACTGGATAGTTTGTTGTATGGGGGCTTGATAGTTAATCAGTGAATGAATGAATGAGCCATGCCTAACTCAGAGGCACCACTATGACAAATGAAGACCATTGGTCATGAGACAGACCTTGTCCCTGCCCTCCTCAAGGAGGCAGAATGGGATATGTGGCCCTGTACTGGGACAAGCCTTATGCTGCCTCTTCGGCTGGAGAGCCCCTAGAGGGACACCTGACCTACATAGCTGTTGATCACCCTACCTGGCATGGGAAGCTGGGTTGAGTGACCATGGAAAGGGGAATCCCTCCAGTTATCTTCCTGAAAACAGGGCAACTGGCCACTTGCTGTCCTTGGGCCCTTCCCACACCTGATTGGCATAGACTTCAGTGAGTAGCAGGGTGTACAGTATGTACAGACATACATACTGCCCTCACCTCTGTACCTTCCTATTTACGTCCTCCCTGTTAAAGAGCATGCTCAGGCTGCCAGACGTGGTAGCTCACACCTATAATCCTAGCACTCTGGGAGGCCCAGGCTGGTGGATTGCTTGAGCTCCCGGGTTCAAGACCAGTCTGAACCAGAGCAAGACCCCACCTCTAAAAATAGCCAGGCATTGTGGTGGGTGCCTGTAGTCCCAGGTACTCGGAAGGCTGAGGCAAGAGAATTGCATGAGCCCAAGAGTGTGAGGTAGCTGTGAGCTATGATATCATAGCACTCTACCAAGGATGACTAAGTGTGACTCTGTCTCCAAAAAAAACAAAACAAAACAGTGTGTTCAGGGGAAATGGCTCTTCTGAAAGGCCAGGGCATGGCAAACAGGAGCAACTTCAGAGAGGAATTTGACCAAATCATGTACCATGGTGTAAATGTGTCCCTCAGCCAGGCATGGTGGTTCATGCCTATGATCCTAGCACTCTGGGAGGCTGACATGGGAGGATACCTTGAGCTCATTAGTTAGGGACCAGCCTGAACTAGAGTGAGATTCTGTCCCTACTAAAAATAGAAAAATTGGTTTAGCACCTGTAGTTCAAGTGGCTAAGGCACCAGCCACATACACCGGAGCCGTCAGGTTCAAATCCAGCCCGGGCCTGCCAAACAACAATAACAACTACAACCAAAAAATAGCTGGGCGTTGTGGTGGGTGCCTGTAGTCCCAGCTACTTGGGAGGCTGAGGCAAGAGAATTGCTTAAGCCCAGGAGTTGGAGGTTGCTGTGAGCTGTGACGCTATGGCACTCTACCCAGGGCGACAGCTTGAGGCTCTGTCTCAAAAAATAAATGATTAATTTAAAAAATAAAAATAAAAATAGAAAAATTAGCCAGGTGCTGTGGACTCAGAAATGTGGAAGGATCCCTTGAGCCCAGGAGTTTGAAGTTGCTGTAAGCTAGCTTAAACCATGGCACTTAAGCCTGGGGTAATAGAGTCAGAATCTCTCTCATTAAAAAAAAAAAAAAAAAAAAAAAAAACCCTCCCCCAAAATGTATACCCCAAAGTTCATGTGCTAAAAGTTTAGTCCGCAATACAACAGTGCTGAGAGGTGGTGATTAGGTTAGGAGGGCTCTCCCCCTCATGAATGGATCAATTCTATCTCCCAAGGAAGTGGGTTCCTTATCGTAGGAATGGGTCCCTTGTAAAGAATGACTTGGCCCTTCTTCCTCTCCTTCTCCCATGAGCTCCCTTATCCCATGTTATGATACAGCAGGAAGGCCCCCACCAAATGCTGGCCCCTGGGGCTTGGACTTCCCAACTTCCAAAAGATTGTAGTTCATTATAAGCTACCCAGGCTGTTGTACTAGGGATTCTACAATGGCAGCACAAAGCAGGTTAAAACATTGCATGAAGTTGAGAAAACACACACACCATGTGCCAGCAAATGCCTCACTGGATGTGCCTCCCTTAAAAAAATATAGATGGGCTTGGCACTCAAGCAGCTGAGGTACCAGTCACATACACCAGAGCTGGCGCGTTCAAATCCAGCCAGGGCCTGCAAAACAACAACTACAACCAAAAAATAGCCGGGTGTTGTGGAAGGCGCCTGTAGTCCCAGCTACTTGGGAGGCTGAAGCAAGAGAATTGCTTAAGCCCAAGAGTTAGAGGTTGCTGTGAGCTGTGATGCTACAGCACTCTACTGAGAGCGACATAGTGAGACTGTCTCCAATATAGATAGATAGATAGATAGATAGATAGATAGATAGATAGATAGATAGATAGATAGATAGATAGATGGGCTGGGAGTGGTGGCTCATGCTTGCAATCCTAGCACTCTGGGAGGCTGAGGCAGGTGAATTGCTTGAGTTCAGGAATTTGAGACCAGTCTGAGCAAGAGCAAGATCCTGTCTTACTAAGAGTAAAAAAACTACTCTGGCATTGTGGTGGGCACCTATAGTCCCAGGTATTCGGGAAGCTGAGGCAAGAGGCTCTCTTGAGCCCAAGAGTTTGAGGTTGCTGTGAGCTGGCAACAGAGTGAGATTCCATCTCAAAAAAAAAAAAAAAGAAAAGAAAAGAAACCAGGCTCCATAGCTCACATCAACAATCCCAGCACTTAGGAGGCGAGGCAGTTGGTTTGCCTGAGCTCACAGGCTTGAGACCAACCTGAGCCAGAGTGAGACCTTGTTTTGAAAAATAGCCAGGTGCTGCGGTAGGCACCTGTAGTTTCAGCTACTCAGGAGGCTGAGGCAAGAGAATGGCTGAACCCCAGGAGTTTGAAGTTGCTGTGAACTATGACGCCAAAGCACTCTACCGAGGACGAAAAAATGAGACTCTGTCTCAAAAAAAAAAAAAAAAAAAAAAAAAAAGGAAAAAAAAGAAAAAGAAAATGGATGTGTACAAGTAGCTGAGTGTTGTCAATGTACAAGACCAACCATGTAAGTATTTTTTGTTTTTTCTTGAGACAGTCTCACTTTGTCACCCTCAGTAGAGTGGTATGGTGTCACAGCTCACAGCAACCTCAAACTCCTGGGTTTAAGCGATTCTCTTGCCTCAGCCTCCTGAGTAAGTAGGACTACTGGCACCCGCCACATGCCCAGCTATTTGTTACAGACAAGGTCTTGCCTTTTTTTTTTTTTTTTTTTGAGAAAGAGTCTCAAGCTGTCACCCTGGGTAGAGTGCTGTGCCATCATAGCTCACAGCAACTTCCAATTCTTGGGCTCAAGCAAGCCTCTTGCCTCAGTTTTTCTATTTTTAGTAGAAACAGGGTCTCACTCTTGCTTAGGCTGGTCTCAAACCTGTGAGCTCATGCAATCCACCTACCTCGGCCTCCCAGAGTGCTAGGATTACAGATGTGAGCCACAGCACCGAACTAATTGTGTTTTTTCTTTCTTTTTTTTTTTTTTTTGTTGCAGTTTTTGGCTGGGGCCTGGGTTTGAACCCGCCACCTCTGGTATATGGGGCCGGCACCCTACTCCTTTGAGCCACAGGCACTGCCCTTGTGTTTTTTCTTGTGTGAGCATGTAGTTGTTTTTCTACTAGTTTCATATTTGTATTGAGTACAGTGGATACTTGTTTTCCCATTCCTGTGTTACTTTTCTTTCTTTTTCTTTTTGTAGAGACAGAGTCTCACTTTACGGCCCTCAGTAGAGTGCTATGACATCACACGGCTCACAGCAACCTCCAGCTTTTGGGTTTACGTGATTCTCTTGTCTCAGCCTCCCGAGCAGCTGGGACTACAGGTGCCTGCCACAACGCTTGGCTATTCCCGTGTTACTTTTCATAGGAAGATGTTCTCCAAATCCATCCAGGTAAATACAAAAAGATGTATAGTCTCCATTCTTCTTTATGGCTGAGTAGTATTCCATGCTATATATATATCAGAGTTTAATAATCCATTTGTGAGTTGATGGGCACTTATGTTGTTTCCATTTCTTGGTGATTGTAAAATGAGCTGTGATAAACAATCTAGTGCAAGTGTCCTTATGATAACACTTTTTTCTTTTTTTTTCTTTTTTTTTTGGTAACACTTTTTTCTTTTGGGTAGAAATTTATTACCTAGTAACGGAATTGCAGGTTGAAATGGAAGGTCTACTTTTAGGTCTTCAAGGATTCTCCATACTTCTTTCCAAAAGGGCTGTATTAGTTTGCAGTCCCATTAACAGTATATAAGCGTTCCCTTCTCTCCATACCCACAGAAGCATCTGCAGCTTTGGGTCTTTGTGATGTGAGCTATTCTTACTGGGGTTAGGTGATATCTCAAGGTATGCCTATCCTTTCAAGTGACAGTTCATGGAATTTTTTTTTTTTTTTTTTGAGACAGAGTCTCACTTGTCATTCTTGGTAGGGTGCTGTGGTGTCACAGCTCACAGCAAGCTCAAACTCTTGGGCTCAAGCAATTCTCTTGTCTCAGAAGGCTGAGGCCTCCTGAGTAGCTGGAACTACTACGGGCACCCGCCACAATGCTCAGTTATTTTTAGAGATTTGGTCTTGCTCTGGCTGGGGATGGTCTCGAACCTGTGAGGTCAGGCAATCCACCCACCTTGGCCTCCCGGAGTGCTAGGATGACGGTTGTGAAGCACTACACTCAGCCTTCATTTCATGGAATTATTGAGATGGTTGAATTTAGGGGTACCATTTTGTTTTGTTTCCCATTTTTGTACACATTTCTCCTTTCCTGCCTTCTCTTGCATTATTTGAAAATTCCATTTAAATTTATCTTTTTGTGTTTTAACTATGTCTTTTCTTTTTCTTTTCTTTTCTTTTTTTTTTTTTTTTTTTGCAGTTTTTGGCCAGAGCTGGGTTTGAATTTGCCACCTCTGGTATGTGGAGCCAGCGCCCTACTCCTTGAGCCACAGGCACTGCTCTCTTAACATTTCTTTTTTAGAACTGCACTAGGAATTACAAAAACACATCCTTACCTACTCAATCTAATTACAAAACACATCCTTACCTACTCAATCTAATTACAAAACACACCCTTACCTACTCAATCTATTTAAAGTTAATATTGTGCCATTTTATGTATAATAGTGTAGAAACCTGGGCGGTGCCTGCGGCTCAGTGGGTAGGGCACCAGCCCCATATACCAAGGGTGGCGGGTTTGAACCCGGCCCCAGCCAGCTAAAAACAGCAATGAGAATTGCAACAAAAAATAGCCAGGCATTGTGGTGGGCACCTATAGTCCCAGCTACTCGGGAGGCTGAGGTAGGAGAATCGCCTAAGCCCAAGAGCTGGAGGTTGCTGTGAGCTGTGACAGTACAGCACCCTACCGAGGGTGACAAAGTGAGACTCTGTCTCTAAAAAAAAAATAAATAAAAGTGTAGGAACCTTTAGACTTTATACTTCCATTTCCTCTCTGCTCCCCTATCCTTTGTTTAATGCTATACTTGTCATATGTGTACGTGATTTTTTTTTTTTTTGGTAGAGACAGAGTCTCACTTTATCGCTCTAGAATGCCATGGCATCACACAGCTCACAGCAACCTCCAACTCCTGGGCTTGGGCGATTCTCTTGCCTCAGCCTCCTGAGTAGCTGGGACTACGGGTGCCTGCCACAACGCCTGGCTATTTTTTGTTGCAGTTTGGCGGGAACTGGGTTTGAACCCGCCACCCTCAGTATATGGGGCTGGTGCCCTACTCACTGAGCCACAGGTGCCGCCCTACATGATTATTTTTTTTCTGGAGACAGGATCTGTCACACAGGCTGGGGTACAGTGGTGTGATCATAGCTCACTGCAACCTCAAATTCCTGGCACAAGTAATCCTCCTCCCTTACCTTCCCAAGAAGCTGGGACTGCAGGTACACACCACCATACCCAAGTAATTTTTTTTCTTTGTAGAGATGGGGTCTCATTATGTTGCCGGGGGTGGGGGGGTTGGGGTGGTGGGTATCAAACTCCTGACCTCTAGTGATCCTACCACCTGGGCATCTCAAAGTGTTGGGATTACAGGGATGATCCACAACTATATACATTATTAGTGCTACAGGACAATGTAATAACCTTTGCTTTAAACAGTGATATGTATTTCTAAGAAACAGAAGAAAGTTTTTCAATTTTTCCATCTCTAGTACTCTTCAATCTATCCTGATGTTCCAAGTTTCTCCCAGTATCATTTCCCTTAAGCCTGAAAAAATTCCATCAGCATTTCCTACAGTGTATTTCTGCTCTTCCAATTCTTAGTTTTCTTCTATCTGCAAGTATCTATTTCAGCATCATGAAGGGTATTTTCACAGCCTGACAGTTTTCTTTCAGCTCTGTAAAGATAGTTTCATTGTTTTGTGGCCTTCATTGTTCCTGATGGGAAATCCAGGATCATTTGAATCAGAGCTCCCTGTTTATAATATCACTTTTGTTACTTTGCTCTTGATGTTTTTCTTTGTTTTTGGTTTTTAGAGTGACTATGATATGTTTCTTTGTTTGTTTATTTAATTAGAGACAGAGTCACCCTGGGTACAGTGCTGTGGCATCATAGCTCACAGGAACCTCAAACTCTTGGGCTCAAATGATCCTCCTGCCTCAGCCTCCAGAGCAACTGGGACTAAAGACATATGCCCTGATGCCCAGCTAGTTTTTTTCTTTTCTTCTTCTTCTTCTTCTTCTTTTTTTTTTTTTTTGCAGTTTTTGGCTGGGGCTGGGTTCAAACCCGCCAACAGGTTGGCTGGGTACCAACCCAGTATATGGGGCTGGTACACTACTTCTTGAGCCACAGGAGGGGCTCTTTTTTTTTTTTGAGACAGAGTCTCACTATGTCGCCCTCAGTAGACTGCCATGGTGTCACAGCTCACTGAAACCTCAAACTCTTGGGCTTAAGCAATTCTCCTGCCTCAGCCTCCCAAGTAGCTGGACTACAGGTGCCCACCACCGGCTATTTTTTGTTATTGCAGTTGTCATTGTTGCTTTAGCTGGCCCGGGCCCAGTTTGAAACCACCAGCCTCGGTAAATGCGGCTGGTGCCATACCACTGTGCTACGGACATGGAGCCAAGTTTTTCTATTTTTAGTAGAGGCAGGGTCTCGCTCTTGTGCAGTCTGGTCTCAAGGTCAAGTGATCTTCCCATCTTGGCCTCCCAAAGTGCTATAAAAGTGTAGGAACCTTTAGACTTTATACTTCCATTAAGTATACAGGTGTGAGCACTGTACCTCTTCTTCTTTTTTTTTTGAGATAGAGCCTCAAGCTCTATCTACCCTGGGTAGAGTCCCATGGCATCACAGCTCACACAGCTCACAGCAACCTCTAAGCCCTGGGCTCAAATGATTCTCCTGCCTACACCTCCCTAGTAGCTGGGAATACAGGCGCCTGCCACAATGCCTGCCTATTTTTTGATTGCAGCTGTCATTGTTGTTTGGCGGGCCCAGGCTGGATTCAAACCCGCCAGCTTAGGTATATGTGGCTGGCATCTTAGCCGCTTGAGCCACTGGCGCTGAGCCACCTCTTCCTCTTTTTATAGAATGAAACCTATCATAATCCAGTCTAATCTCACCTCACCACCTAGTTTAGCTAAAAAAAAGGCAGAGACCCATGGACAGTCATGGCCAGAGAAGGCCACATTTTATAAGCCCAAAGGGCTCCTAGAAAAACAACAAGGAGGGATAAAGCGTTCCAGAAGAAACATGTAAGTCATCTATGTAGCCATCCCCCTTGGAACCAAGGTATTGAGTGGTTCTGCAAATTTAGTATGACTTGCAGAGGGCCTGGTAGTGAGGCTCTCAGCTAAACCATTCTCACTTGCAATCTATACAAATTTTAGTAAGCTAGTCCCCTTGGAACCAGCACCCTTGAGTTGCCTCTAAATGTTCTCAGCCTGCAAAGGTTGTTCTAGAAAGAGACTTCTCACTGTTCGTATGACTTTTTTCCTGCCTTAAAATTACCATGCACAGTGGCCTATAATCCTCTCAACTCTGGGGAGCTGAGGTGGGAGGATTGCTTAGCTCAGGAGTTCAAGACCATCCTGATCAAGCATGAGACCCCATCTCTACTAAAAAAAAAAAAAAAAAATTAGCCAGGCATTGTGGGTGGGCGCTGGAGGCTGTATCACTTGAACCCAGGAGTTAGAGATTGCTGTGGGCTAGGCTGATGCCAAGTCACTCTAGCCTGGGCACAGCATGAGATTGTTTCAGAAAGACAAAAAAAAAAGACCAGGCCTAGTGACTTGTAACCCTAGTACTCTAGGAGGCCGACATGAAATTGCCCAAGCTCAGGAGTTTAAGACCAGACTGAGCAAAAATGGGACCCTGTCTCTACTAAACATAGAAAAACTAGCTGGGTGTTGTAGCAGGAGCCTATAGTCCCAGCTACTGGGGAGGCTGAGGGAGGAGGATCACTTTAGCCCAGGAGTTTGAGGTGAGCTGTAAGCTATGCTGACTCCATGGCAATGCAGCCTAGGGCAACAGAACAAGACTTTCTAAAAAAAAAAAAAAAAAAAAGAAAGAAAGAAAAAGAAAAAGAAAAAGAAAAAAAAAATAGCAAGTATTACCATGTGTGTCAGTAAAGCTTTCAATTCTGTACCATATACATTATCTATCCAAACAACAAAAATGTAAAACTGGGCACTGCAAATGCTACCACCCTATACAGCCTTTTGAAAAGCAACACTATGTAAAACACATTTGTATACTGTTGTACCCTTTAACCCTGGAATTTGAATGTGGGGAGTCTTTCCTAAATATACACAAAGGAAATAAGCCTGACATCACTCACCGGCACTGATTAAATAGCGTATGGTTCATCTGCGGCTTTGGAAATTGGTGCATGATGCACTGACAAGGATCTCCAAGACATACTGAGAAACAAACACATTGCAGAAAAATAGCTATTTATGAATATGCATAATTACAGCTAACATTGAGCAATTTCTACTCAAAGAATGAATTAATTCATTTCATCCCCACACATCTGTGGAATGTACTCCTCTTATCCCCATTTTACAGATGGAGCAATGGTACAGAAACCATCACTTTCCCAGTCATACAGCTAGGTGGTAGAATATAGGTTTGAATCTGGCAGTCTGGAAGGATTCCCTTGCAACAGTTACCAAACCAGAGTTTAGCTGTGAGATCAGCTGCTCCTAATGCAGTGGCTAACACTGAGCTGACAGGCTAGATGAAGCAGTGAAATCTTTTTAACTCCTTAGACTTATAGATGTCCCCCTACTTTTTTTGAGACAGAGTAATTGCTCTGTCACTCTGGAGTTGAGTACTGTGGCATCATCATAGCTCACAGCAACCTCAAACTCCTGGACTCAAGCAATCCTCCTGCCTTGGAGTCCTGACTAGCTGTTTACTACAAGCACCTGCCACATTCCCTAATCTGGCTAATTTTTGTTTTTTTAGAGATGGGGCAGGGGTGTGCCTCACACTTGCTCAGGATGGTCTTCAACTCCCTAGCTCAAGCAATCCTCCCACTTAGCCTCCCAGAGTGTTAGTATTACAGGTAGGAGTGCACCTAGTGTAATTTTTTGTTTTTTTGTAAAGATGGGGTCTTGCTATGGTTCCCAAGTTGATCTCAAGCAATCCTCCCATCTCAGGCTCTCAAAGTGCTGGATTACAGATATGAGCCATTGTGCCTAGCTGGAAATTCAGGAGGTGATGACATTTGAAGACATTTCTTGCCTGGGCTGGCAACTTCAAATAGTAACCCTTACCTCTCCTGGATTCCTGAAGGGTCTTCTCTGAGTGACTCAAGCCCTAGCACCACAGGGAGAGGGTGGAAAACTCTGAAAAGCTTCAGAGAAGATTCTGTGATGGTAATTTTGCTTTTAATCGAGACCTGCCTGCTCCCCCTTGTGTTCACGGCCACACATTGCAAAGCCAAGAGTTAATTAGCTCAAAATTCCAAGACCACGGGAGGTTTACACAGCAATAAACCTACTGACTGTGGCACTAACGGTTTCCAAAAAGGGATCCCCTCAAGAAGTGCAGCTTTAGCCTCACCTAGGGTGGAAGCAGGATGACAGAGGGTTGGGAATCAAGCTCATCCTTCCAGCAGAGACCTATTTATTTCCCCACTGACTGTAACAGGACTGAAATAGAAAAGGGACTGATCATGCCTGTAATCCTAGCACTCTGGGAGGCCGAGGTGGGATGATTGCCTGAGCTCACAAGTTCGAGACCAGCCTGAGCCAGAGTGAGACTCCGTCTCTGAAATTAGCCAGGCGCTGTGGTGGGCGCCTGTAGTCCCAGTTACTCAGGAGGCTGAGGCAAGAGAATCACTTAAGACCAAGAGTTTGAGGTTGCTGTGATCTGTGACACCAGAGCACTAAACCGAGGATGTCAAAGTGAAACTGTCTTAAAAAAAAGGAAAGGGACTGATCTCTTTTTTGAGACAGAGCCTCAAGCTGTCGCCCTGGGTTGAGTGCCATGGCATCACAGCTTACAACCTCCAGCTCCTAGGCTCAAGCGACTCTCCTGCCTCTGCCTCCCAAGTAGCTAGGACTACAGGTGCCTGCCACAATGCCTGGCTATTTTTTGGTTCCAGCTGTCATTGTTGTTTGGCAGGCCCAGGCTGGATTCTAACCTGCCAGTTCAGGTGTATGTGACTGGCGCCTTAGCCTCTTGAGCCATAGGCACTGAGCCGGACTGATTTATTTAAACCAAGCACCATTTTACATCATGGAGAAACAGGAGTGAGGGTGAGGTGACCTGGGATGCACTCTGGCTGCCAAGTCCAGACAAACCTGGTCTTCCAATAAATGCTCTGATCATACCAGCCATGGGACTTGGGGCACAATAAGCATCACTTTTTGGGGGAGGGGACAGATGGGGTCTTATGATCCTCCTGCCTCAGCCTCCCTAATAGTGATCCTACCAGCAGTGTACCCAGCTCATAACTTTAAACTGAAGCCATCACCCACTTTTATGCGAGACAATGCCTGGCATATAGAGAATCAGAATAGATGGCAGTATACCTTTTTTTTTCCCTTTGAGACAAGAGTCTTGTCAACCTCAATTGAGTGCTCTTATGTCATAGCTCACAGCAACCTCAAACCCTTGGAGTGAATCAATCCTCTTGCCTCAGCCTCCCAAGTAGCTGAGACTGCAGGCACCTGCCACAACGCTCAGCTATTTTTGGAGACCAGGTCTTGCTCTGGCTCAGGCTGGTCTCGAACCTGGGAACTCAGGCAATCCACCAGCCTTGACCTCCCAGAGCGGTAGGAGTACAGGTGTGAGTCACTGCACCAGGCCTCATGGTTTTTTATCATTATAATTCTTATCATTGAAAACAGCCACTATTTAGCTGAATTACTCAACAAACAAATGGAACCACTAGGATCAACACACTTCAGAATTCGAGCAATCTAGTTTTTGCCGGAGGACCCAGGAAAATGGTAGCAGAAATGATGAAAAGAGGGGAGGGGTCTTTAACTTAGAGCATCAAGTGATATTTCTTCAGGTTTAAAAAGCCAACTGGGAAGGTTATGCCCTGTGAAGAGTTTCTTTCTTTCTTTTTTGCTTTTTTTTAGAGTTAGCAGATCTAAATAGATGATTTTTTTTTTTTTTTTTGAGACAGAGTCTTACTTTGTCGCCCTCGGTAGAGTGCCATGGCATCACAGCTCACAGCAACCTCCAGCTCTTGGGCTTAGGCGATTCTCTTGCCTCAGCCTCCAGAGTAGCTGGAACTACAGGCGCCCTCCACAACACCCAGCTATTTTTTTGTTGCAGTTTGGCTGGGGCCAAGTTCGAACCTGCCACCCTCGGTATATGGGGCCAGTGCCCTACTCACTGAGCCACAGGCACCACCCTTGTGAGAGTTTCTAAATTAGAAGAAGTACAAGCAAACACTAAGGCAAATAACTTTATTATCATTCCTTTTCAAAGAACAAAAGAAAATTTAGAAAACATGTAAAACACAAACATCTGTGATTCAGGGGGTAAATGAGGAAATGACACAGCCCTTAAATGGAAGGGCCTCCACAATGGTCTGTGCTGCACCAAGGCTCTGTTAAAAGGGCAGGTTCCTCCACCCCAGCCCAGAAGGAATTTGCCTTTTTAAAACAAGCTCCTTCACTAATACTCGGCTTACAAGGCCTTACCCTAATATCTTAGAATTGGTAACATTTCCTCTCTTTGAAAAGCCAGGCTGGAATAAGACTAATCCTAAACTAACACTCAAGAACAGCACACCCGGTGCCACCTGTTGTTTGTCAGGATCTCAAACTTTGGAGGAAACACATTCCGCCTGTCATGTTTTTGTCCTGTCTAAGGGCATCTGTCTGAATTTGGAACTGTGGTTCCACGGGTGTTTTATTCGGCCTGCGCCTTACTCTCCACCTGGAGTCATGTTCCTTTCTATATGACATCAGGTGGAGAATAAGTCTAAGAAGGTGGCAAGAGGCTCCCAAGCAACAGGACTAGCTTATTTCTAGAAGGCATCTCCAACAATACCCTAGGAGGTTGGTGACACTGTGAGGACATCAAGACAGAAAGGGGGTAGAGAGGTGTTTCAAGGTGATCACCCTGTGGGGTAGCTAGAGCAGGCCTGGGGTGGCAGATAGCCTGAATAGTGCTGGAATGGAGATAGCCATCCCTGCGCCCTTGCGTAGCAGCTGCTGGTGACAGGAAGCACCACCTCCTTGCTCACAGGAAATGCTTTGCAATGGGCCAGACTTCACTTGTCCCTCGTCTGGAGAGGCCTTCATGGGAGGGAGGGAAAGGGAATACATGTGGCCTGCTTTGGGTCACAATCTCCAGGCCTGCCAAGCCTTGGGGTTTAGGTTTACTTGGGGCCGAGGCACTCCACAATTCCACTGCCCTTGATGCCATCAAAGAAGAAGAAATTGTTGTGAGGAGGATCCCTTTGAGACAGAGCCTGGGGAGAAAAATGAAGAGAGGGTTCAGCTCACATGTTATAAAAGAGATAAAGGGGAAAAAAAAATCTTCTAAATGCAGTCTAGGGAAATGGTTCTCAACTGGTGTCAATTTGCTCCCCAGGGGCTATCTGGCAATGTCTGGTGACAATTTTGTCTTCTCTCTTTGCTCTGTTCCTTTCCAGCTGTGCATCCACAGGGAGGTCATTTAACCTCTCTGAACTTTACTTACTCTGTGTAACATGAGAATAAGAAATGTATTGTCCTGGGGATTAAGATAAACCACGTATCTCACGTATCTAAAACAAGGGCTAGCACAGAGTCCCACACTACCACCACAGAGCAGACGCAAAAATAATTATTCATGACTATTCAACTGAGAGAGGCAGTCATTCATTTCAACATATCTTAAGCTTCACACTTTACCACCTGAGTGGACACACTTAATCAAGAGACACACACTGATGCAGAAGGCAACCCTTCCATGAGGACACAATGCTATCTACTTTCCACAGGGGCCAAAGATGGATCCAGAGGGCCTGGGTAATACTAGTCCACCAGGGCAACAGTGACAATCTTGTGGGGTTACCAGACAGAGCTCTTTTTTTTGAGACAGAGTCTCACTATGTTACCTTCAGTAGAGTGTTGTGGCGTTACAGCTCACAGCAACCTCTAACTCTTAACCCCAGCCTCTGGAGTAGCTGGGACTACAGGCACCCACCACAACACCCAGCTATTTTTTTGTTGCAGTTGTCATTGTTGTTTAGCAGGCCTAGGCTGGGCTCTAACTTGCCTGACTCGGTGTATATGGCCAGCACCCTACCCACTGAGCTACGGGCACTGCCCAGCCAGAGCTCTCTTAAAGATGGGTCAGACTCCTAAAATTACACCCTGGGTCATGGGTGTACACAAATTTTTCTGAGGGAAGTGTTCATATTGTATATGAAATTTCAAACAGGTGCTTAACCCAAAAGGGGTTGAAACTTTACTATAAGCTACCATTTAAACAGGCCATAATTTATGTAAGCTGGTAGCTCAGGGCTTACTAGTTCCCAGGAACATTGTCCTGTCATTCAAAAGGAAGGTGACTTCCTTGAGGAGGTTAAGAACAGGCTCTACACAACCTGAACCGCTTCTCTTGGGACTGATTATCAACCTCATGCCGTTTCCTTATCTGTAAAATGGGCAGAATGACTCCTACCATGAGTGGTTGTTCAGCCATTCACCCAGAGACATTTTATTAAGCATCTGCTCTGTGCCAGGTATTATATACTAGACATTAAGGATTCTGAGAAGGTCTCTGTCCAAATGGAGCTTCGATCAGACAGAAATCTGGGCAAATAAAAAGCACCTGCCTGCTGAAGTTCCTGCTGAGAATGGAATATGATCAGGCTTGTAATGTGCCTGGTGCATAGTAAATTCCCAGTTAACAGAGGTGCTGTTACTAGTGGGGGCCTGGGCAGGTGGAAGGGCTCAACACTCCACCATTGGAACTCCCAGACCCTCAAACTCAAGGTATAGGAGAGGATGTGTGCTTGAACATGAAGGCTGATATGACTGCTGCTCTCACTACCACCTCTGCTACTGGACAATGGGGATTTGAACCTGAGGAAGCATGACATGACAGCAGATATGGACAAAAAATATGGTATTTGGAAGGATGTAAGACAGGTAGGAAGGAAAAGATGATTGCCCTCCTTCACTCCGAAGATGTACTTTCTGTAGTGGTTAGACAGTTCCGCAGGAGTGAAGGCCCTCAACCACAGCTTGCTCCTGCCAGCTGGCTAAAGGCTGGAACCCTGCTAAGTATGGAGGAGTGTCAGGGATGAGAGAGAGAGAGAACAGGGCATGGGGTGAACATGAGGCAAAAGGTAAAGCGCTTCCCAAGCAAGATGGGGTAGGAGAAGATTCCAAACACACCCAGCAACCAAGAATGCAGAGTACTCTGGCTATCTGGGATAAACAGAAACAAGATGCTGGGTAACAGCTGTCCCCAGCAGGCAAGGAGGAGGAGGCTGCACTGGGATGGGGATGTGGAAAAGCCACGACAAACAATAGGGTCAGTGCCACCTGCCCTGAACTCTAACCTCTATCCACATGAGAAGTTCTAGGAGCAGCTTCTCAGTGGGATATAAAAAGTGAGGGTGCAAGGACAGTGACCCTGATGTTCATGCAGAATCTCTGCATGGGGTTGCCATTGAGGGTCAATACCTGAGGCACAATGGCTAAGTAGTGAATAATAGCACATGCTCAGAAACCAAACTGCGTGGGCCCAAATCCTGGGCAGGAAATCTCACATCCCTACCCCTCAGTTTCCCCTTTATAAACTAGGGCTTACAACTGGAACCACTCCTACCTCATAGGGTTAGGTTGTGTGAAATGAAGTAAGGTCAGCTGTGGAAAATCACTGTCTGTGTGGTGCCTTGTGGGCTTTTGATAAATGTTATCCATTATCATTGGTGGTGGTGGTGTCATTTCAGGCCACAAAATCATGCATGTCCCCTCTCCTCACTGATGCTTTTTTTTTTTTTTTTGAGACAGAGTCTCACTGTGTCGCCTTTGGTAGAGTGCCATGGCATCACAGCTCACAGCAACCTCAAACTTTTGGGCTCAAGTGATTCTCTTGCCTTAGTCCCCCAAGTAGCTGGGACTACAGGTGTCCGCCATAAGGCCCGGCTATTCTTTTGTTGCAGTTGTCATTGCTGTTTAGCTGGCCCGGGCTAGGTTTGAACCCGCTAGCCTCGGTGTGTGTGGCCGGCGCCATAACCACTGTGCTACAGGAGCCAAGCCAGGCTTTTTCATTACTGTACTCTCGCCTGCTGAGTCTGCCTACAGGTGGCCTCAGAATCCTTTTCAGTACAGTGCTCTGGGCAGCCACTACCTACTTCTCAGATTGGGAATATAAACTGGAAATATCATATCACTTTGGGCTAAGCAGAGTACAGGAGCCAGGAAACAGGTATGGCTATTGCTTGCTTCTCTTCCCTCCAAATCTCCCCAGTGCCAACGATAAAGAGATTTCAGCAAAGGAAGAATTTAGTCGAAAGAGAAGGATAGGGGCTGGGCGAGGTGGCTCACACCTGTAATCCCAGCACTTGGGAGGCCAAGGTGGGTGGACTGCCTGAGCGCACAGGTTTGAGACCAGCCTGAGCCAGGGCAAGACCCTGGCTCTAAAAAATAGCTGGGTGTTGTGGTGGGCACCTGTAGTCCTAGCTACTTGGGAGGCTGAGGCAAGAGGATCACTTGAACCCAAGAGTTTGAGGTTGCTGTGAGCTAAAATGCCATTGCACTCTACCAAGGGTGACCAAGTGAGACTCTGTCTCACAAAAACAAAAAGAAAAAAAGAGAAGGATAGGAAAAAAAGAGAGAAGAAAAGGAGCCTTAGGAAAATAGCATGACTATCAATTTGAGTCTTATGTCTCCAGAACATATTTACAGACCCCAAGACAAAGTCGTTAAGTACTGGGTCTCCAAAGAGTCCTCCTAAGCTCAAACTGGACACACAAACGGACTTGGGAAATCATTCAACAAGGTACCACTCTGGTCCATGAAAGGAAGGGACAGACCATTACTGCAAGTCCACTAAATTAATCAGGAACCTGCAAAGCAAATTTAACATCTTTGGGCAAACATCAAAGTCACTAAAGAAAGTAAAATGTATTTAGGGGTATGCTATAGTTTTTGTACCCTAAATGTTCCAGAAGGGACTCAAGAGGCCATCGCTAGTTAATAGTAATGTGGCACAGTATGAAGCCCTTCCCTTCTGAGAGACACCTATCTAACACAGTCATCCTGCACAGAGCTGGATGGAGCTTGTAACATGGTGATGTACTGCACAGACATTACTTTTCTGCCTTCTCTACACACACCTAAAAAAGAGGGGGGATGTGACACTGTGGTGATGGACGGAGAAAAGCCATATGGAGACTAAGAGCACAGGTTATGGCATCCCTTTTCTGGGCTTCAGTGTCTGGGAATTCCTTTGATGAGGATCCCAACTATATCCATTTCCCAAAGCTGTGTGAAGCAGGACTCCTGAGCAATAGAACACATACTAGGTAAGCACAGGTATGTCTCAGGGATAACAGGCAGCACCTTAAAAGGACTCTGATCATCTCTGAGTGTGGCTTAGATCAGGAACTCAAAGGTTATTTGCTGAATGATCACCTGGAAGGGCTGGAGAAAAGGGATGAGGTGGGAAAGGGCTGGGCATGAAACAAGGGTGAGTGGGGTCAAAGAGCAGCCTGCTGCATGCCTGCAACATCAGGGTGTGGTTGGGCAACTTTCTTCTTCTCCACAATGAGTTTTTACCTTCACAATTTCCTGTGCTAAAATCCCTCCAACCACTGCACATACTGGGGCCATCTCGGAGAAGCAGTACCTAAAAGAGAAAGAAGACAAGTGAAATGAACTGGGGAACCGGAGTGCAGACTTGACATCTGGGAAAGGTCAGCAGTGGGTTCTCCTGAAGAAAAACATCTCTTACTAGGAGGGATCCATTTACGCAGTAGTGCTAATGCTAGCATCTAGACGTGAAAATGAAATCCAATCCAGGGGCTTCCTAAGTGGTTGGGAAAGATCTTTGAACTTTCATAATACTTTTTTAAGTTAAAGGAAAGACTATATCTGTGCTTCCCAAAAATAATGTACTCCAAATATCAGATGTTTTAGACCCCTGGTCACATTCCCGCAATTCTCTCCCTACCCATAATGGGTGGTGAGTTCTGTATGCTATTCCCAGAAAAATGTCAGGGGGCAGGCCTGTGTTAACATGCAGGAGGCATGGGAAATTTGGGGCCTGACATTAAAGCAGGAGGGCAGAAAAAGTCATCACAACTCACACAGAAACCAGCCCTTCTGGGCTGGAATGGGGCACTGACACTGCCATCTGCCCCTCCAAATCACCAATCCTAGAGAACAAAACACTTTCTTCTATGCCTCCCCAAGAGGTATGCTCTGCCAGACCCACCCTGAACACAAAGGTGTATGTTAACAGAGACAAGTGAGAGGGAAAGTCTAAGAGACACTGCCACCAGAAAGTCGCCTCCAATCCCCCCAGTGTGGTACACATCCCTTCTGGATATGTAAAAGACTGAGCAGATCTAAATAGATTATTATTATTATTTTTTTTTTTTTGGAGACAGAGTCTCACTTTGTCACCCTTGGTAGAGTGCCGTGGTGTCATAACTCACCGCAACCTAAAACTCTTAGGCTCAGGCGATTCTCTTGCTTCAGCTTCCAAAGTAGTTGGGACTACTGGCACCCACCACAATGTCTGGCTGGCTATTTTTAGAGACAGGGTCTTACCCAGGCTCGGGCAGGTCTCCAACCTGTGAGCTCAGGAAATCCCCCCCCCTTGGCCTCCCAGAGTGCTAGGATTACAGGCATGAGCCATTGAGCTGGGCCCTAAGTAGATGATATAATATTATTGTATCAACTATTATTCCTTCTGTTCTATAACCTATCGAGGGATATTTAAGCTGTTCAACATGTGATCATACATCTTAGCATAGGTGGCCAAATAATTCCTTACAGCAAACTTCTAAATATAGATGGCTAGGTCCTGGTATGTATTACCAAGATGCCCTCCAGAAAGGCTGAATTCATTCCCACTTCCATCAACTGTGTCTAAAGGTAATGATCTCCTCACATCCTAGCCAGGACCAGAGCACTCTCATTCTGTTCAACCATACAGGTTAACTTGTCTTCCTGTTCATCAAGGTCCACTACAGAGCTCTAAAATACATGGAGAACTACAGCAAAGGAAAAACTCATCAGCCATAATTCTACTGCTTAAAGATAAACATGTAAGGGAATACTTTCCTATTTTTATTTATTTATTTATTTTTTTTTTTGCAGTTTTTGGCTGGGGCTGGGTTTGAACCTGCCACCTCTGGCATATGGGGCCGGTGCCCTACTCCTTTGAGCCACAGGGGCTGCCCTCCTATTTTCAGTTTTAAAGACAAGGTCTTGCTATGCTCCTCAGCCTGGCACTGAATTCCTAGGAACCCCTTACCTCAGCCTCCCAAGTAGCTGTAATTACAGGTGGCTGCCACCATGCCCAGCTTGCTTTTGATTTTACAAAATATACTTTTTTGTGTAAGCATACTATACCATTTAACATTCTATTCTTTTCTCCACAAAATAGTGTATCAACTCAGCAAAATACTAGTAAACCAAACCAGTAACATATATAAAGAATTATATACCATGACTACGTGGGATTTAGGCTAGAAATCCAACAGTAATTTGACATCTAAAAAAAAAATGAAGTACATATCACATTAATTGAACAAAGGTAAAAACCACATTAACAGGCTGGGTATGGCAGCTCATGCTTATAATCCTAGCACTCCGGGAAGCTGAGGCAAAAGGATTGCTTCAGCTCAGGAGTTTAAGACCAGCCTAAATGAGAGCAAGACTCCATCTCTACTAAAGATAGAAAAAAATTAGGCTCAGCGCCTGTGGCTTAAGCAGCTAAGACACCAGCCACATATACCTGAGCTGGTGGGTTCGAATACAGCCCAGGCCTGCCAAACAACAATGACAGCTACAACCAAAAATAAGCTGAGCGTTATGGCGGGCACCTGTAGTCCCTGCTACTTGGGAGGCAGAGGCAGGAGAATTGCTTGAGCCCAGGAGTGGGAGGTTGCTGTTAGCTATGATGCCTATCCAGGGCAACAGCTTGTGGCAGAGGGAGAGGGGGAGGGGGAGGGGGAACGAAACGGAATGGAACGGAAATTACCATGGCTGGGGGTGGTGGCTCATACCTATAATCCCAGCACTCTGGGAGGCTGAGGCAGGTGGATCATTTGAGCTCGGGAATTCAAGACCAGCCTGAGCTACAGCAAGGCCCTATCTCTAAAAATTAGCCAGGTGTTGTGGCGGGCACCTGTAGTCCCAGCTATTTGGGAGGCCAAGACAAGAGGATTGCTTGAGCCCAAGGGTTTGAGGTTGCTGTGAGCTATGATGCCATAGCACTCTACCAAGGGTGACAAAGTAAGACACTGTCTCAACAACAACAACAACAACAACAACAACAAAAAAAAAAAAAATTTAAACATGGTAAAGTTATGTAAAAACACATTGTAGTGATCTCCATGAGGATAAGTAACTCTGAGGAGACTGGAAAGAAAAAAAACAATGCAAATTATGAATGTTCATCAATAGTGTCTACAAGAGTGAAAGAGTAGCTGGGCGTTTTGGCAGATGACTGTAATCCCAGCTTCTTGGGAGGCTGAGGCAAGAGAATCGCTTGAGCCCAAGAGTTTGAGGTTACTGTGAGCTGTGATGCCACGGCACTCTACCCAGGGCGTCACAGTGAGACTCTGTCTCAAAAAGAGTGAAAGAGTATAAAAAACATAAATATCCACCAATAAGGTACTGGTTAAATAACCTTATGTCCAGACAATGAAACACTAGTGGTATGAATCTGTATTTATTGACACAAACAGATCCATATGCTGAAAAATGCTATCAAAGAGTATAGCTAGTACGATCTCATGGATATTTAAAATAAGAAAAAAATACAAATAAATACAGAAAAGTTTGTGAGGCTAAACCCCAAAATGCTGCAGTGGCTGAGATTATGGACTGTCCTTTTCATCCATTTTATACTTTCTGGTAATGAGTATCTGTTACTTCCACAATGAGAAAAACAACGAAGTTCTGTGAAAAGAAAATAACACAACATAAAAGATAGTACATGTACAAGCAGATTGCAGACAGATGAAGGAAGTGAAGACTGTGCTCAGCTTTCCCTGAGGCACCCCCTGTTCAGCAGTGGCAGTGGGCAATTTGTGAGGGGAGCGCAGCTGCCAGATGGTACCTCATTTGCTTGCCGGCATCCCTACCCCATGTCAGGCCTGCTCCTAGCCTATCTACAGACAGACTTCAAGAGCCTACCCAACATCTCTTATTTAAAAGGCAATAGAAAGGGAGTGCCTGAGCATGAGAGATCTAGATGTGGATATGGGAAAGTGGTTTCTGTAAAGAGGGTGAATAGGGAAGGAAACACTTGGGAGGGAAAACCGGTCAGCAGCTTATTAGGCTGTAGCTTTCCCCTTCTGGGAAGTGGGGCCTTCAACTCCGCTGGCCGGTGATGCAGAGCCAGACCGTTCATCACTCTAAACGCCCAAATTAGCCACTTGGCTGCACACTCACGGCCCTGCACCCGGCCCCAGCTATGTTGAGCAGCCATGGCTTGCTGCTGACTGCCTGGCTGGATCTGCTGGAACTGTTGCCCTGTGTGACCCAGTCCGTCCCCCTACTGTGAAGCACAGAAAAAGCAGCACTTGTTTCCCACATGGGCCCTTCTTCCACCAAGAGATGAGTGCCCAGATGAGTCAGCATGGGACAAGGACCCACCCGAACCTGCAGTTTCATTAGCCCCTGGCCTAACTGTCCAATGTTACAAAAGTGCCCTGTAGGCTGTTGCCTAGTTTCAGATGATGGCTTTTTGGTTCAGAGCTCCACAGGTGATTCAGAGACCACTGCTGGGGTTTGCTAAAGAAGGGAAGGAAGGGACTTTGATTTTGATTGACATTACTGTCGAACAGAAACCAAGGTAGTATTTTGCTAGCATATTTACTATAGGAAGGCTGATAAAGTAAATTGTAGCTATCATTATTGTTATTATTATTTTTTGAGACAGAGTCTCACTTTGTAGCCCTCGGTTCAGTGCTGTGGAACATCATAGCTTACAGCAACCTCAAACTCTTGGGTTCAAGTGATTCTCTTGCCTCAGCCTCCCAAGTAGCTGGAAGTACAGGCGCCCACCACAACACCTGGCTATTTTCAGAGATGAGGTCTCGCTCTGGCTCAGGCTGGTCTTGAACCTGTGAGCTCAGGAAATCCACCTGCCTCAGCCTCCCAGAATGCTAGGATTAAAGGCATGAGGCACTGCGCCCGGCCCTCGCTATCATTACTGCTACAATCTAGAGCAGCAGTTCTCAACCTATGGGTCACGACGCACAGAAACTGTATTAAAAGGCCACGGCATTAGGAAGGTTGAGAACCACTGAACTAGGGGATCAACAAAGCAGAATTTAGTCCCTAAAAGACATAGAAGGGAATTAGGAGCAGATGATTCCAGAATTGCCTGGAAGGAGATTGATTTGATCTTCTCTAATCAAATCCTAAGCTTGACGGTATCTGAGAGTGAAACACTAGTCACCTGAGGTGAAAGCACCTCAGTGCCCAAGGGATTGAGAGGATGCTGGGAACGTGGATGCCATTGCTGCTGGGGTTATAAATTGACAGGCTACCAAGGGAAGGCAAAGTGGCAATATCTACCAAATGATAAATCTTGTTCCTTTGACCCTAGCAAGTTCCCTTCTGTTATTTACCTTGTGGTTATATTTGCACATGCCAACAAAATGCCTTACTGCAGCATTATGTAATAAGAGAAGCCTGAATACAACTCAAGTAAGTAGGCAGCTGGCTCAATAAACTATATTACTCCACACGCTAGAATACTAAGGAGTGTTTGTTTACAGATGTTACACTGCCCTGACTCAAATTCTGAACCATATGAATGTAAAATACATATTTTGAAGAATAGGATCTCTCTGTAACTTTTATATACTGTTATGTTAGTGGAGAGGCAGAACTTTATAGGAGATAGCAGAATGTAGCAAAGGGGGCTTTCCTCAGGGCTTTGGGTCTCCATAACTATCTCCCTATCTCCCTAAATTAATACTAAGAATACTTTCATCTGTCTAGGCCAAACTGTGATAAATACTGAGACCAACCTGACAAAGTCCTCAGGAAGTAGGTCAGGACTGACACCCAGTGAGTCAAGCACATCATTTCTTATCTGGAGCAACAACTCAGAATCTTCCCCATATGTGTCGCAACTAGGATCTCTTCCTTTATCTGTGCGGAATTTCAGGAGCACTGGGAAAGGGAAAAAGTAAGTAGGTTACAAAGCCAGTTTCTTCACAGTGCATGCTACAGATGTTGATCATTAAAAAATGTTTTTATTCCATAGAAAGGACATGTATTACATTAATTAAATTGTGGGCCAAGTAAAAAGTAATACATTTTTCATTTATTCAACAAATATAGTTAGATAGGCAAACAAATCATTACAAAAGCAACTAATCTTACTGGTACTGAAGCTCTGTGATAGTATAACAGAGGGTCTAACAATAGCTGCAGGGTGGTGTCAAAGGTTTCTCTGAGGAAGAGAAATTGACTGAAGTGCATGAGAGTTTGTGGGGAGGAGGAAAGCAGAAGTTTCCAGGAAAGGGAAAAGGTTCTAAAAGACCCAGAAGAGAGGTCTGAAGTGAGAGAGATGCATTCTAGGCATTAGTTCAAAGATTGCTTCAGCCAACCAAATATTCAGACCCATCAGACAGGCAGAGCGTTAGAAACAAAACCTCCCTTAATACAAAAACTATGTCAACCTCCAGACATGGATGTTTAATTTTGGTTGTGAACCAGAACAAAGGTTCAGATGAAGATTGTAAGTCAGAGCTACTGTGCAAGGAGACCCCAACAAAGCTAGAACTCTTAGCCCAAACAGAAAGACATAGGAGCATAAGACTAATCAAAATATAAGAATCTTCTACTACCAACTATACCTTGTCCATGAAGTTACCTACATGCTGGGTGGGCAGGCATTCTTATTCCCTACATATTCCCCCAAGGAAGGGGTAGAGCTGGCCCGAGCCTGGTCCCTAACAGCAACATTCCTTCTCCCACATCACACAGGCTACCTCAGGGCTGAAGTAGACAGGAGAATCAGCTTCTGGGCTGAAGTCCCAGATGCTCTGGGATAGTACTTCATACCTGGAGAAAGGGCTTTACACTTTGCAAAGTACTTTCATTTATGTTTTCATCAGTATTTGCTAACTGAAAAAGTAAATCATTTCGGTAAACTATACTCTCCATCAGTACAAACAGTTTTTCCCTAAAAATTAAGGTGGATTGGAACCTCAGGCAATCTTAAATTGCTGAGAGGCTGTTTAAAAATGCAAGCATTTGGGGTGGGCGCAGTGGCTCACTCCTGTAATCCTAGCACTCTGGGAGGCTGAGGCAGGCAGACCCCTTGAGGTCAGGAGTTCTAGACCAGCCTGAGCAAGAGCAAGATCCCATCTGTATTAAAAATAGAAAAAATTAGCCAGGCATTGTGGCAGATGACTTTAGTCCCAGCCACCCGGGAGACTGAGGCAGGAAGATCACTGAACCCAGGAATCTGAGGTTGCTGTGAGCTAGGCTGATGTCACAGCACTCTACCCAGGGCAACAGAGTGAGACCCTGTCTCAGATAAATGAACTTTTAAAAAATCACTAATATTGGTTCGGTGCTAGAGCTCAACGGCTCAACAGCTAGAGCGCCTGCCACATACTCTGGAGTTGGCCAGTTTGAATCCAGCCCAGGCCTGCCAAACAACAATGACAACTATAACCAAAAAATAGTTGGGCATTGTGGCGAGCACCTGTAGTCCCAGCTACTGGGGAGGCTGAGGCAAAAAAAATCGCTTAAGCCCAAGAGTTTGCTGTGAGCTGTGTGATGCCACAGCATTCTACCCAGGGCAACAGCTTGAGACTCTGTCTCAAAAAAAAAAAAAATAAATAAATAAAATCAAAACAAAATAATCATCACTAATATTTTTGGTGATGAGCAATAGCCCAGGACGAGAACCACTTTCCTAGTAGCAAGAATTCATTCATTCACCCAGCACGACTGAGCATTGACTTTGTGCCAGGGAGACCTAGAGGCTAATGCTACAATGGCAAGTTAAGAGAGCCCTGGTCTATGCATCTGGGAAGGCAATGTCAAGAAAACAAAAGCTGGACTCAGCGCTCATAGCTCAGTGGTTAGGATGCCGCCCACATTCACTGGGGCTGGTAGGGTCAAACCTGGCTCGGGCCTGCCAAACAACAATGACAACTACAACAACAACAACAAAATAGCCGAGTGTCGTGGCAGGCACCTGTAGTCCCAGCTACCTGGGAGGCTGAGGCAAGAGAATCGCTTAAGTCCAAGAGTTTGAGGTTGCTGTGAGCTGTGACACTGCAGCACTCTATCAAGGGCGACATAATGAGGCTCTGTCTCAAAAAAAAAAAAAAAAAAAAAGAAAGAAAGAAAAGAAAAGAAAAGAAAAGACAAAGCAGGAGCCACACAGGTGGCTCCACTGAACCCTGAGAGAAGTTCATAAATGGGTTATAAAGTATTCCAAGAAGATCCCAAATAAAGACACAACCTGCTTCTAGGCTATGCTTTCCTCGGCGATGATGTCAGACAAAGGCCCTGGTCTCTGTTTCTCTGGCAACCATCACATGCCCAGTATAAGGCTCTGCATATGAAGGGTTAAAAAAAAAAAAGCTCCTGGGTGGTGCCCGTGGCTCAAAGGAGTAGGGCACTGGTCCCATATGCTGTAGGTGGCAGGTTCAAACCCAGCCCCAGCCAATAAATAAATAAATAAAAAGTTGTAAAGTAACTTTTTTTTGAGACTGAGTCTCACTTTGCTGTCCTTGGTAGAGTGCCATGGCTCATAGCAACCTCAAAGTCTTGGGCTCCAGTGATTCTCTAGCCTCAGCCTCCTGAGTAGCTGAGACTACAGGCGCCCTCCAGAATACCAGCTTTTTTTTTTTTGAGACAGAGCCTCAAGCTGTCGCCCTAGATAGAGTGCTGTAGCATCACAGCTCACAGCAATCTCCAATTCCTGAGCTTATGCAATTCTGCCTCCACCTCCCAAGTAGCTGGGACCATACAAGCGTCCGCCATAATACCTGGCCATTTTTTGTTGCAGCCATCATTGTGCTTTGGTGGGCCCAGGCTGGATTCGAACCCACCAGCTCAGGTGTATGTGGCTGGCACCTTAGCCACTTGAGCCACAGGTGCTAAGCCACACCTGGCTATTTTTAGAGACAGAGTCTCCCTCTGCTCAGGCTGGTCTTGAACCAGTGAGCCCAGACAATCCACCTGCCCTGGCTTCTCAGAGCACTAGGATTATAGACGCGAGCCATCTTGCCCAGTCCAACACCCGTTTATTTTGAATAATATTTGCTGTTGGGGAATGTTACTGTCTTTCTTTCAGGAACACAGCTTCTAGAACCCTCAATTCTACCTGAATACTTGGCAGTCAACTCAAAGATGTCCAACACCTGCCAGTGCAGCCAAAGCAGAAGACGCGCTGATTTGGGATGTACTGAATGTCAACGGCTATTCCTGTTACTCACTCCTGAGAGCACAGGGCAACAAGACTCAGAATGGGTATCAGTATTGAGCAGATGATAGAAGCACAGGCTACTGCACAAGCTACAGCTTGGTGGCAACCATGTGGAAGCTGGACAAGGCTGCTTGCTTTCAAACCGATGGAGGACAGCACCAAGAACTCTAGTTACTTACCATGTGATCTTATTTCTTTGTCATTGGGTCAGAAGCACCAACTGTCACAAGGAATCAAGAAGAGGCGGTAATCTTTTCAGCCCTCACCAGAAAGTTTTTCATTTTTTGGTTAGAAAATATGTTCTGGGAGCATCGAACCCCAAACTATTACAGAGCCTACCATGTGCCAGGCATCATGCTAACATTTCATATGCAACAACACCCAATCTTTGCAATAACCGGGCAAGGTGGGCAATTACTATTGTCCTCCCTGCTTTACAGATCAGGAAACTGAAATTCAGAGACATTAAGTGGCTTACTCATTGTAACAGCCAAGAAGTAGCGGAGCAGAAACATAAACTCAAATCTGGCTTCAGAATCTGTGCTTCTTAACCCTACTGGGACCCAAAAGAAACAGTGGGTCCACGCAATAACATAGTATCTGGGGTTCCAAGAAGCCTGTCTTTTTGTTTCCTGCCCTGAAACTTCAGGGGGCCTCCACTTGATCATATTTCTGTGAGATACATTTTTCCTATTGGCCCTGCCGTCTCCCAACTGGTCAGTCCATTTTAAGCACTAAGTTCAGTGGATAAGAAGTGACAGCACAGACCATACAGATCCTTGCCCATCAGTCTTCAGAGAGTTAAGAGCAGCTTCATCTGAGAAAGAAAGATGGCACTAAGAGGAGGAGCAAAGGCAGCCAGCAGCTGGCCCTGTGGTTTCTCTAGGCCCCTTGCCTGTTCCCTATGCAGTCTGCCTGCATGAGGGCCGGCAGGCTGGCACCATCCACATACCTCACTGACCACATCTAAAGTCCTCTCAGGGCCTCTGGGATGAGGGCCAATCAGTCCAGCAACTTATTTGCAGCAAAGCAAACAGAAGCTGCCTTTTTCCACTCATTTTTGAAGGTCAGCAGTCCAGTTAGCTGGGGTGTAGGAAGAAACCCATATTCTAGACACGCAGAAGCCTCATAACTGACCCTAACCCCTGACAAGTTTTTGCTTATTAAATTCCCCTCTTTGTTCTGCTTTTCACCCCTCCAAAGAGCCAAGCACACACACACATCACTGTTGACTCTGCAATTCTGTAGGGTGCCCCCACCACCAGTGTGCAGAATATAAAACCATCTTGTTAAGATCAAACACTGTCAGGGATAGGGAGCTGCTCTGCCAAAAGATGACTCATCAGATTGTATCCAAACACTGAACAAAATCAGAGTTCCAGACTTGATTAACTTATTAACTTTATCTGAACCTTTTAATAAACTCAGGTTGCTGAAGTCAGGGGGGTGCATCCTGGAGGTGATGGGGTGGTATCTACTTAGGTACAGGACTTGCCCATGTAATAGAAAAGGTCAACTCTGAACAAGTATGGTTTCATGGTTTATTTTATTTTATTTTTTTTAAGAGAGAGGCTCACTCTGAAACTCTGGCTAGAGTGCAATGTTGTGATCACAGCTCACCATAACCTCAAATTTCTGGGCTCAAGTGATTTCCCCAGCTTCAGCCTTCTCAGTGCCTGGGAATAAACATAAACCAGCACACCCAAGTAACTTTTTTAGTCTAGTTTTTTTTTTTTTTTTTTTTTTTTTCAGAGATAGGGTCTCATTATGTTGCCCTAGCTAGTCTCCAACTCCTGACCTCAAGCAATCCTCCTGCCTTAGCCTCTCAAAGTGCTAGATTATACATAAGTGTGAGCCACTGAACCTGGGTAGTTTCAAGAATTTTAAAAGAACAAAACTGTGTATATGTGAATTTACTACCACTTGTGCAAAAGAATCTAAACATTTAAGTTCAAACAATTATCACTGTTTGTTATTACATGCTTTTTGTTGCATTTAAATTTAATGCTTTATTGGGTACCTATGGCTCATTGAGTAGGGCACCAGCCCCATATACCGAGGGTGGCAGGTTCAAACCTGGCCCTGGCCAAACTGCAATAAAAAATAGCTGGTGTTGTGGCAGGCACCGATAGTCCCAGCCACTTGGGAGGCTGAGGCAAGATAATCGCCTAAGTTCAGGAGTTGGAGGTTGCTATAAGCTGTGTGATGCCACAACACTCTACCAAGGGTGATAAAGTTGAGACTGTCTCTACAAAAAATAAATAACCTAATTTGCCTGACTGATGCCTTACTCAGCTGGACAACCTGGTCCCAATATCTTTGGTTCTCCACAACCAAATGTAGACTCCTATCTCTGGGAATGGTCTGGAAATCTGGTCCACTCCTGGGTTATGTACATTTCAAGGATAACAGAAAGTTGTCCTCTTAGCAAATGGCTTATTCTCCAAGGCAAAACTCTGGGCCTGACATTTACTCAAGTGTTCATTAAGGATATACTGAGCAGCAATCACTTTGTGCCAGGTCCTGTGTTGGGCAAGAGACAGCATAATGGACACTCTGGCCTGTCAGAGCATTTTGTGAGCAAGATCAACAAAACCTACACACAAGGGTGGCGCCTGTGGCTCAGTGAGTAGGGCGCCAGCCCCATATGCCGAGGGTGGCAGGTTCAAACCCAGCCCCGGCCAAACTGCAACAAAAAAAATAGCCGGGCCTTGTGGCGGACGCCTGTAGTCCCAGCTACTTGGGAGGCTGAGGCAAGAGAATCGCTTAAGCCCAGGAGCTGGAGGTTGCTGTGAGCTGTGTGATGTCATGGCACTCTTTACCTAAAGGGCCAAAAAGTGAGACTGTGTCTCTATAAAAAAAAACAAAAAACAAAAAAACCTACACACAAGATTACAAAATGTGCCAAGGAGAAAAAGAGCTCTGAGAGAGTGTTAAGGGGGTACAATGAGATATCTTGTCAAGTGATCAGTCCCTGGACATCTGACTGTCCCACCCTGTGCATCCGTGGCAAGTCTATCCTGTTTCTCTTCAGGGCTGCTGCACCTCCTCTCTTCAAAGCCCACCCCAGGCCTGGAGAGCTTTTCAGCTGCAGGGGGCAGAGTGCAGCAGTGAAGAGCACAGTTCTGGAGGCTGCACTGAATTCTCTATTCCTTCACTTACTACCTTGGACAAGGGACAAAGTTTACGAGCTTCTCCTGTAAAATAGGAATCCCAAGAACACTTACCCTGTGAGGTTTAAGGACTGAATGAATGAATATGCGTAAGGTACTTGGGACAGTGCCTGAGGTAGCACAAACACTTTATAAAGGATAGCCTTCCAGACCTGTCACTACTCTTACACAATGTTCACATACCAAGTTTACACACTGCATACAGAAGCCAACACACTTAGTTCTGGTGACTTCTGTGTCACATAGCAGCTCATTTGACCATGTTGGCACTAATTCAGCTATGAGCTCCGGACATGACACCACTCGGGACCTGTCTCCTGAGCTCACCACCTTGCTCTTTCCCTTAATGGCTCTTATGCCCAGTTTGTGATTTTATCCATGGAAATTAACTTGCACAAGGACTGGCTCGTCTCCCCCACTAAATCTTCATGTTCCTTGAGGCAGAGATCATGTCTGTTTTGTTCACTACCACACACTTAGCACCTGCACAGGATGTGCCCCACAGCAGGCACTGCAGAAATATCTGTTATGCAACAAGCCCCAATGTTTGGAATGTTTGGAGAATGAAGGAAAACTATAGGGGGGAGGGCTTACAATAAATACTGAGCAGCAATCACTGATCAGGCCTGCTCAGCTGAATATTTTTCAAGATATCTAAGATGGGGCGGTGCCTGTGGCTCAGTGAGTAGGGCGCTGGCCCCATATGCTAAGGGTGACGGGTTCGAACCAGGTCTTGGCCAAACTGCAACAACAACAACAAAATAGCCAGGTGTTGTGGCAGCGCCTGCAGTCCTGGCTACTCAGGAGGCCGGAGCAAGAAAATCACCTAAGTCTAAGAGCAGGAGGTTGCTGTGAGCTGTGACACCATGGCACTCTACCTATGGCAACAAAGTGAGACTCTCTCTTTAAAAAAAAAAAGATATCTAGGATGGTTTTGTTTCTTACCAAGTATTTACAAACATGCTAAATACCCATTGAGAAAAAGGAAAAAGGAAAAGATACACAGTGTACCATGTCTGCCCTCAATACAGAAACAAGATCTAAATCCTGCTTTCAAAGTCACATCTGAGGGCCAAGGTGCAGACTGGCCAGTGGGCATGAAGCTCAAAGGTGGGATATAGTTGGGCTAAAGAAGACAGGGAAATTTCATGGAAGGCACTGTGATTTTGGCTCTCAAGACTCATCTGCTCAGTTCAGCTCCACCTTTTCATCTGTTTACCTCACTCTCAATTTTCCTCATTAATCCAGAAACTTGAAAGTATATCTGTGCTGCATTTATCTATGTATTCCACAAACCTTTCCTGAGCACCTGGTCTCCACACCCACTCTACGATTGTTGTAGAGTGGGTTGTACTGGGGGCCCAGAAGTGACCCAGACAGCCCCAGGCCCCGCTTACAAGTGGAGCTCACAATATACAGAGGGCACACTCATAAGCTGCTGTCTGTCACCAGAGCCAAAGGGTACTTTGATCGCTTTTTCTAGAAAACTTCACCTCCTGAGTGGCCAACCCTGAAGACTTACTCTGAAATGTTTCCTTTTGTGCTCCAAGGCTGGCCCATCCTTTTGTCTCTCCGATGAAATCCAGTCTATCACCTCACCACGTACCAGTTCAAAACAGGAAAAGATGCCTCTTGTTTGCATCTCTCTCTCTCCTGAGGAGATTCTACAGCTCCCAGATGACAGTTGATGACAGGGAAAAGGAGTAGTCTCAAAATAACAAGATGCCCTTTGCCTACCAAATTAAAGACCAACATTACTCAATCTAAGGCAGAAGGCTGAGGGACCTGCAAACTCACCCAAAGCTGACGGGAGCATGAATCCTCACTGAGCCACATGAAGATGTGGTACTAAGGATCTCTACTTACAAAGACTCTTTTTTCTTTAGAGACAGTTTCATTTTGTTGCCCTTGGTAGAGTGCCATGGCATCACAGCTCACAGCAACCTCTAACTCCTGGGCTCAAGAGATTCTCTTGCCTCAGCATCCTGAATAGCAGGGACTATAGGTGCCCGCCACCAACACCCGGCTATACAAAGACTCTTGATCGATGACTGAACTATGCATAAATATTCACTGCCATGATAATTACACAGGTCGAGTATCCCTTATCTGAATTGCTTGGGTCCAGAAGTATTTCAAATTTTGAATTTTTGATTTTGAAATATGTGCATTATACTCATCAGCTGAAGATCCCATGTCTGACATCCTAAATCCAAAATGCTCCAATGACTATTCTGCAGTCAAAGCTTATAGCAACCTCAAACTCTTGGGCTCAAGTGAATCTTCTACCTTACCTTCCTGAGTAGCTGGGACTACAGGAACCTGCCACAATGCCCGGCTAATCTAATTTTTCAATTTTATAGTAGAGACGGGGTATCCTTCTAGCTCAGGCTGGTCTTGAACTCCTGAGCTCAAGCAATCCTCCTGCCTTGGCTTCCCAGAGCTAGGATTACAGGTGTGAACCACTGTGCAAGCCTGAATACTTTTTTTAAAGCATCATGTTGGTGCTCAAAAAATTTCAGATATTGAAGCTTTTTGAATTTCCAGGTTTGGGATGCTCAACCAGTATCACAGAAAACCTGGAAATAATTTCACATCCAATAAGATGTTATATAAAACATGACATATTGGGGGCAGCGCCTGTGGCTCAAGGACTAGGGCACCAGCCCCATATGCCGGAGGTGGTGGGTTCAAATCCAACCCCGGCCAAAACCTGCAAAAAAAAAAAAAAAAAAAGACATATTTATAGAGTGGCATCTCATGTGGCTATTAAAATTATGTTGACAGCACCCATAGATCAGTCGGCAAGGGCGCTGGACACATACACCTGGGGTGGCAGGTTTGAACCCAGCCTGAGTCTGCTGAGCATCAATGACAACTGCAACCAAAAAATAGCTGGGCGTTGTTGTGGGCGCCTATAGTCCCACCTACCAGGGAGACTGAAGCAAGAGATTCGCTTAAGCCCAAGAGTTGGAGTTTGCTGTGAGATGTGATGCTGCAGCACTCTACATAGGGCGACATAGTGAGACTCTGTCTCAAAAAAAGAAAAAAATTGTTTAAGCAGAGATTTCACTCAGATTTTTTTTTTTTTTTTGGTAGACACAAGAGTCTCACTTTACTGCCCTCGGTGGAGTGCTGTGATGTCACAGGACTCACAGCAACCTCTAGTTCTTGGGCTTCCGCGATTCTCCTGCCTCAGCCTCCCGAGCAGCTGGGACTACAGGTGCCCGCCACAATGCCTGGCTATTTTTTTTTGACTGAATCACTAAATATTTATTGATTTTATTGTTTGTTTTGCAGTTTTTGGCCAGAGCTGAGTTTGAACCCACCACCTCCGGCATATGGGATTGGCGCCCTACTCGTTTGAGCCACAGGGCTGGGCCAGAATGTTATAATTATAGAGGTGAATCACCACACTCAACCTCTTTTGACATTTTAAGGAGTATTTGGCTGGGACCAAAGTGAAACTCAAAAATCTGAATGGATGGTTTCTATTTTTCTAAACCAATGGCCTCTTAGGTGGGGGAGCCAAATCCATTTGAAGTGATTTGATTTTTTTTTTTTTTTAAATTAGCCCATCTTCTATTTTTCCTCTGTTCCCAAGGTGGCAGTATAATGTAGATGGTAAGAGTGTGATTACTTTAGGCTGGGACAAGGTGGCTCATGCCTATAGTCCCAACTATTTCTGAGGTAGAAGGACCACTTGAGTCCAGGTGTTTGATGTTGCAGTGAGCTGTGATGACAAGACTGCACTCCGGTCCAGGCATTAGTTGGAGACACTGCCAAAAAAAAAAAAAAAAAAAAGGCACAGCATGGAGGTACTTGTCTGTAGTCCCAGCTGAGGCAGGAGGATCACTTGAGCCCAGCACTTACAGGTGAGCTATGAGCTATCCTGCACTCTACCCTAAGCAACAGAGTGAGACCCTGTCTCTTTAAAAAAAGCAACAATGCAATAGCTTTGAGTCCATTGTGCCCTGAACCTCTCCTAAGCCTCAGTTTTCCTACTGTTAAAAAAAATCTGAGTGGGGTGGCGCCTATGGCTCAGTGAGTAGGGCGCCGGCCCCATATACCGAGGGTGGTGGGTTCAGACCTGGCCACAGCCAAACTGCAACAACAACAAAAAAATAGGTGGGTGTTGTGGTGGGCACCTGTAATCCCAGCTACTCAGGAGGCTGAGGCAAGAGAATCGCCTAAGCCCAAGAGCTGGAGGTTGCTGTGAGCTGTGATGCTGCAGCATTCTACCAAGGGCAACAAAGTGAGACTCTGTCTCAAAAAAAAAAAAAAAAAAAAGGGTGGCGCCTGTAGCATGCTGGCCCCATATACCAAGGGTGGCAGTTCAAACCTGGCCCCGGCTGAACTGCAACAAAAAAAATAGCCAGGCATTGTTGGTGAGCACCTGTAGTCCCAGCTACTTGGGAATATATATATATATTTATATTATATATACAATATATATGATTTTATATTATATATGTATATATAATATATATATAATCACATATATATTATATATATGATCATATTTATATATATATATATAATCATAATACTCCGGAGGACCAGGAGTTCAAGGCTGCCCTGAGGAAGAGATCCCTGTCTCTATAAAAAATAGAAAACTTAGGCATGGTGGCTTGCATCTGTAGTCTCAGCTAGTGGGGAAGCTGAGGCAGGAGAATCACCTGAGCTATGAGATTGAAGTTGTGGTGAGCTATAATAGTATACGCTGTACTCTGGCCTGGGTAGAGCAGATTTCATCTCAAAAAAAAAAAAAAAAAAAAAAAAAAATCCCTTAGCTGACCCTCACCTTTAAAGTGGAACATTCTAATATAATAATATAAAAAGACTAATTTACAAAAAGAAGAAA
This sequence comes from Loris lydekkerianus, assembly GCA_963574355.1. NCBI lineage: Eukaryota > Metazoa > Chordata > Mammalia > Primates > Lorisidae > Loris > Loris lydekkerianus. Next base: position 98,380 of record CAUYPK010112329.1, read on the forward strand.
ACAAAATGAAATCTAAAATACAGAGAAAAATTGTGTGGAGAACAAGTATAAAACCCTATGGACCCCCGACTGCATGGCCCTCTAGTCACAGAGCCATTCTGACAGAGCCCTCTACATTCAAACCCACCCTGCCTGGTCACAAGTAGCAGGGAGAGAGGGTCTTTTCTCCAGCTCAGCACTTGAGCGGCACATGACCTTGACTCCGGGCATCTGCTGCTGTCTGCCAACAGCTCTTGCTGAGAGAAGATGGCACAGGACATTCCCGTGACTGTTGTCTGACAGTCAGATAAAAGATGTGAGGCATTAAACAAGAATTGCAGCTGGGACTGGGGGCTCAACCATAGGCTAATGCCAGGGGCGTGAGAGATGTGGGCCTGCAAAGAAAAATACAAGGCAGGTCGCTGACAATGTTGCCCATTATTATAAGGTGAACTTGTTGGGCCTGTTTCCCATCTGCAAAAGTAGAATAAAAAAATGTCACGGGGTAAAAAAAAGTCATGGAGTACCTATGAAGTTGAGGTAAAATAATGGTCATAGTGGTATGATTAATAATGATAGTAATTAAAATATGACTGAGCACTTATTTGAACAATACTTAAACACAAAGCTCTGGGGATGGCAGCTGGACAGCGTTGGCTCAAGTTTTGACTCTAACACTTACCGGGTTTGATAATCCTGGACAAATGACCTAGTCTCTCCAAGATTCAATTTGCTCATGTGAAAATGGGGTAAGTACAGATCTCATAAGGGTGTTATTAAGAGTTAAACTGATCATGATCCATACAGAGTGTACAACCTATAATTATCAATTCACCAGTGCCAGGCCTTCATACCATCCTTGGTGCTTAGCCTAGTTTGCAGATTTAGGAGTGATATCAGTGAATAACCAGAATCTGTTTTCCAACAGGCTTGATCTACTGTAAAGCACTAAACTATGTTTGTGGGTCACCTTTGCCCCTCCCCTCACCTTTCCTCACTACACATGGCAGTGCCTTCCTTCTGAATGACTGTGGTCTCTGTGTTCTGTACCACTGATAAGGCAGTGGCTCACACAGACACAGACAGACACCAACCACTCCTTTTTTCTTTCTCTGTACCAATTATTTTTAAACATTTGTGGTCATGACAGCAGTAAATCAACAAGCACTTGGCTGCTGCCCCATTATTGGAACCCATTTCCCTGTGGTTGTCTCTTCTCAGTTTCTGTCATTGCTGAATACCAAAAACTCACTGAGGAACATCATTTCCCAAGAGCAATAGCTGCCTATGGCCTAGTTTGTAACAGTTAAAAGTTTAATACAAGAAGTCTCCTCTGAGCTCAGTGCCTGTAGCTCAGCAGTTAGGGCACTGGCCACATACACCAGGACTGACGGGTTCAAATCTGACCCGGGCCTGCCAAACAATGACAACTATAACAACAAAAAAATATCCGGGCATTGTGGTGGGCGCCTGTAGTCCCAGCTTCTTGGGAGGTTGAGGCAAGAGAATCACTTAAGCCCAAGAGTTTGAGGTTGCTGTGAGCTGTGACACCCCTAGCATTCTACTGAGGGGGACAAAGTGAGACTCTTTCTCAAAAAAAAAAAAAAAAAGAAAAGAAAAAAAAAAGAAGTTCCCTCTGAAAAGAAATGATCACCAAATCAAGCTTGGGTCTAGAGAGAAAGTCACATAAAAATCACAAAACATGGGCGGTGCCTGTGGCTCAGTGAGTAGGGCGCCGGCCCTATATACTGAGGGTGGTGGGTTCTAACCCGGCCCCAGCCAAATTGCAACAAAAAATAAACGGTCATTGTGGCAGGCACCTGTGGTCCCAGCTACTCGGGAGGCTGAGGCAAGAGAATCGCCTACGCCGAAGAGCTGGAGGTTGCTGTGAGCCATGCACGGCACTCTACCAAGGGAACAAAGTGAGATTCTATCTCTTAAAATAATAATAATAATCACAAAACATGGGCACAGTGGCTCAAAGCTGTAACCCCAGCACTTTGGAAAACCAAGGTGGGAGGACTGGTTGAGGTCAAGAGTTCAAGACACATCTGAACAACACAGTGAGACCTCATCTTTACAAAAAGTAAAATCACAGGCTCAGTACCTGTGGCTCAAGCAGCTAAGGCATCAGCCACATACACCTGAGCTGGCGGGTTAGAATCCAGCCTGGGCCCACCAAACAACAATGATGGCTGCAACAAAAAAAAAAAAAACAGCTGGGCGTTGTGGCAGGTGCCTATAATCCCAGCTACTTGGGAGGCTGAGGCAAGAGAATCGCTTGAGCCCAGGAACTGAAGGTTGCTGTGAGCTGTGATGTCACAGCACTCTACATAGGATAACAGCTTTAGGCTCTGTCTCAAAAAAAAAAAAAAAAAAAGTAAAATCACAAAACAAGGAGACTTGATGAATAAGGGAAAAAGTTTCTAAATTCATTCTATAACAATATAAGAAACAAAAAGAAAACTACATGTCTATCCGTAATAAACCATGCGAGAGTCCTTGCAGTGACAAGGAAACAAGGCATAAATTATTGGAAATCTTAGAATCAGCCTTTAGGAATATGACTTATTTTTTGAGACAAGAGTCTCACTATGTCGCCCTCAGTAGAGTGCTATGGCGTTGCAGCTCACAGCAACCTCAAACTCTTGGGCTTTAGCGATTTTCTTGCCTCAGCCTCCTGAGTAGCTGAGACTACAGATGCCTGCTACAATGCCCGGCTATTTTTTGGTTGGAGTTGACAATGTTGTTTAGCAGGCCCAGGCCAGCCTCGAACCCACCAGCCTCGGTGTATGTGGCTGGCACCCTACTCACTGAGATATGGGTGCTGAGCCAGGAATATGACTTAGTTTTATAGTCTAAAAAAGGAGTAAAAAACTGCTTCTAGGCCTACAATCATCCCTTTGAGGACACAGAGAGCCAGCAAGGGACTTCTGGACCCCAGGAGGAAGACAAAAACAGTGGAAAACTGGCAAGTGGCTGCGTGTGTTCGACCAACCTAATCACGCCGGCAACCGTGAGTACAAGCAGCA
>CAUYPK010112334.1:0-10168 GCA_963574355.1 Loris lydekkerianus
AACTGCCTCTACCTAGATACAGCCAATGTGGTACCATGCCACTGGCCCGACCCTGTCACTCACCTCTTCCCCCGCCTTCTTTCCCTGCCCCTTCTCCACAATAAAAAAATAAAAAAATAAAAAAATAAAAAAAAATAAAAAGTTGAACTCACAGAAATAGAACAGTGGTTAACATTAGTTTAGAGCAATAAATTCAAGAGAGCTTTTACGTAGCAGGGTGACTATAGTTAATGAGAATATACCATAGTTTTGAAAAATGTAGAGGGTGGATGTTAAGTGCATCGAAAATAACTCTGTGAAGTAATATATTTATTATTTAACTAGAGTTAACAATTCCTTGATATAGTTCTTTAAAACGTCACACTTTATGTGATACATACAAACAATGCCAGCTATCCAATTAAAGAAATAAAGAAAAACAATGAAGAACAACAATGGTCAGCATATTTTTAATATAAATATTATGATAGTACTTCTCTTAGGTCATCTTTTATATTTTCCAAATTTTTTCACTCTAGTTTTTGAGAAAACTGTTATAACTGAACTTTCAAATGAGAAAACTGGGGCTTAGAGTGAGATTACGTAATTAGTAACAATTAATAACATATACATAAGTGTAATAACTAGACATTGTCAATAACTAATGTTAGAGAGCCCGATGTGGTGTAGTGAAACTTTAAGCAAAAGAACAGTGAAAATTAAAATACAGTATTGGTATTGGTATATAAAAACTTATCAATTTAAAAAGAAATAATTTCACATACCTGATGGTTACATACCAACATATATTCACCAACTACTCACGTCAATTAAAGAATTTCGTTGAATTTAAATAATAGAGAAATTCAATGGAAGAAAGATAAATGGCAATGAATACTTAATAGACATCTATAGCTGGAACAATTTATACCTAGCAATGAAAGAAAAAATAAAAATGGTTCCTAAAATTGAACACTATCATTAAGAACTTGTGCATGTTCCTAAAGATTATTACCAAATGAGGAGGAAAACAGGATTGAAACATGTGTAAATGGCAAAAATTAATTTTTTAACTTGATAAGCAATTCAATGAACTCATGATGGTGTTAAGAATTCAGTAGAGTAAGATAAATTAATAAAATAAAAAGAGAAGCAAAAGGATTTACTTTAATGGCTAGATTAAAAAGAATTCATACCTGGTTCATCCAGTGGCTGAGCAATTTAACATCTTAGATGTCAGGCCGTTCTACATCAGTCAGCGTGGCAAGCAAGCAAGTACAGGAGCAGAATATTGTGATTTCCTTGGGGCGAGGTTACAGCTTGAGAAACACAGCTTGAGACCAAAATGAAGGGAAGAGTGAAGAGAAAGAAGGGAGAAAATATAGAAAAAAAGAAAAGACAAAGGAAAGATGTACTAAAAGGAAAGATTGACAAAAAGAAGAGAACAGAAATAAAGATATAGGAGTAATAGTGACATGGTGCTTTGACCCACACCTACAATTCTCAGCCTCTGGTTTGTGGGTTCCCTGGAGGTCAAGAGCTTTTATCAGCCTGAACAGAAGCAAGATCCCGTTTCCACCAAAGGGAGAAGAAAAAACAAAATGAAAAAGAAAAAAATAGCAATTTGTTTCAGTGGATACTTACCAATAGCATCCTTCCAAAGGCCAAAGCTAGAAAGACCCCCCATTCCAAGGAGTTAAGGTCAGCTTGAGTCAGGTCAGTTCTGTAGTACCAAAGTTCAGGCCTCAGAGTGAGGATTTGTCTCATAAGTGGAATAAAGATTGCCAAAGAATAAAACTAAGCAAAAAAAAAAAAGAATAAGAGTGAGAAAAAATGTATGTATGTATGTATGTAACTTGAAAATAAAGTTATATTAGATGCAAAAAAAAAAAAACTTCAGGAAAATACATGCTGATTGAAAAATGATGCATAGCTGTTATGAATAATAAATTCAGATATTTTAAACTAAAATATTAATTGCTAATTTTGAGGCAATCTAAAGCTTGTCCGTGTTTTGCAGAAAACATCAAAATATTTGGGCATAATTTCACAATAAATATTATTTTGCAAAAAGAACAAACATTAAAAAAAAAAATCTTTTAAGATGTACTTGTGCCCATATTGTGACAATTCTTTGACTGTGACATTCAATGTAAATGCAACATTTGACTTGATGAATACTAATTTATCATTAATAAGGATTCAAGAAGGCAGATTAAATGATTATTTCTGCTACTCTGTCTGTCAGTCTCTCTCTCAGGACTATTATATTGTTTTGTTGTTTTGTTTATTTTTTTGTTTTTTGCATTTACCTGCTTTTTCAAAGATCAGTTGCAGCTTTGTGGTTTAGTTTCTGGTTCTCTGTTCTGTTCTTTTGGTCTCTACCATTATACTGGCACCAGGCTTTTTAGTTACTATAGCCTTTATTATCATTTAAAATCAGGTAATGTGATGCCTTCAGATTTGTTTTTTTTTGCTCAAGATTGCTTTAGTTAGTTGAGATTATTTTTAGTTATTTGGGATTTTTTTAGTTACATGTGAAGTTTATTTTTTTCTAGATATGTGATAATGATATTATGTTTTGATGAAATTACATTGAATCTGCAAATGGACATTTTAACAATGTTGATTTTTCCAGTACATGGGCGTTGGGTATTTTTCCATTTGTTTGGATCATCTGTGATTTATTTCATCAGCGTTTTGTAGTTCTCCTTGTATAGATCTTTCACCTCCCGAGTTAAGTAAATTCCTAGGTATTTTATTTTCTATGCAGCTGTTGTATGTGGTTTTGCATCTTGATTTGACTATCTGTGTCACTGTTACTAGTATGTTGAGATGCTACTGATTTGTGTACATTGATTTTGTAACCCAATACATTGCAATTCTCTATGAAAGATGGCTTCAAATCATTTAAAAACACATGATTAGAATCTTAGATGCTGATCCTATTCATCTAAATTTTTTACTAGTTTTACTGAACACAAGAAAGTTGGAATACCAGTCTTTTCTGATTCCACATCTTATGTTCTTAGGAAGTATAATAATGTCCTCTTCATAGATAAACAGCATAATTCAATGATGGAACTGAGATAGATAATTTAAAGTTAGAAAATTTAAAGATTAGGTATAGGTATGATAAATTTTGCAGAACTTCTAGGGAGATGTAGATAATTTTCTTTATGCAAGTACATAAATGTAATTCTAGATTGCTCAGAGGGAAGAGTTGCAATCTATTGTCATTTTTATATTTATTCTTGTTTTCATAATTAACTTTCGAACATAACTGAGAGTTCAAAATTTATTAAATTTGCCTACAATGTACCTGCTCCCTGGGCTTGACCAATTTAGACAGACTTCTATCCTCAGAGGCCTTATATTGTGGCCTTCTGTGGCTTACGAAAGTACTAAGGTCTTGTCTGTTTTGTCTTATGTTGTTAAACATATGGATGCTTCTGTTACTTTGATTTATATGACATTTTAACAAAGTATTAGTGTAATCAAAATCTTCCATTTTTATTCCTAATGATAAAAATCTACATAAATCCAGAAAATATAAAGTACATGTTTTCACCTTGAAAATTCATTGTTTCTACAGTTAAAAAAATTAAACGTTATTAAGAAAAAAGGGAATGACTACATTTCTTCATATGTCTGACCCTGATACTTAATTTTCTCTATAATGAACTACTTGAAAAAGTGTGACATTGTTAATCTGTTATATTTAGCAAATCCCTTACATTACTTAGAAATACACATATAGAAGCATTTCCCTTTCTCTTTAATGATAATGTTTGTTGTTCCATTAAACTGAAAACATAATATGACTAATAATAAAAAAAAAGTACTAAGAATTAAGGCATAAAACTAGTCCCAGTTATTAGTTTTTTCTGAGAACAGGAGAAATTTATTTCCTATCAAAAAGGCCTGATCATGCCACCTGCTTTGCCTCCGGGTTTTCCTACTCTCCCCAATGTCAGGGCTAGTCCTGCTTGTCTCCTGCTATTAAAGAAAACCTTTTCTATTTGATATACAGATGCTTGCCGATCATGAGGTCAGAGCATTCTCCTTATTGTGACGGCCCATTATTGAAATATATTTTAAATTTTTATTTTATTTTAACTGACAAATAGTAATTGTACATATTTATGAGGTACACTGTGATATTTTGATGCAGATATAAAACTGTGGAATGATTAAATCAACCTAATTAACATAAGCATCCATATATTGCAATAGTTTTTTGAAAAACTCTCCACTTACCTAAAACCAGCTGTTTTTATTTTGCAAGAGTGTACTTCCCATAAATAGAAAGTTTATCTCCTTGGGTTATCCTATTTCCCTATACAGTTTACTGAATTGTAGAACTGTAAAACATAAATAATAGATTAATAATTGTATATGTTAATATATGTATATATCTGGGTTTGTATGTAGGTAACAATAGAGATGGAGATACAGAGATAAAAATAGAAGTTTTTTGAAAGACATGACTAAAACAAGCCAATATGTCATACTTTATTTATCAATTTTATCTTGCAAAGCATCAGTGACTTTACTAATCTCCATGGCAGTGCAGAAAATAGAAAAACACCAGTGAGAAACATATTATTTCAAAACAACTTGACATTTTCCAAAGCTCTCCACATTCTTAGCTTAATTTTTAATTCAACATTCTTTTAATTTCTGTAAGTGGAAAATGTAATAAGCCATAGAACAGAAATTTAAAGACGTATGAACACAATTTTTATGCCAGTCATATCTATAACTAATACAAATTTATAATAAATGGCAATTTTTTGAGAAAACAAAACTTTCAACTTTCTCAAACAATGAAGTAATATAACTCATCCGTTGAATACAAATTTTTAAAATATGAACATATATTCAAATATATATTTAGAACAAATGCACGTTTAAGACCAGAGCACAGTTATGGTTAAATTGTGACTTTTCTATGAAAATATTTTGATATTTCATATTTTTTATACCTTTCATAAATTTCTCTTATTTTAAGAGAATATTTATTGATACATAATTCACATGCCATACAATTTAATATTCAAAGTGTATGACTTAGTTGTTTTTAGTACATTCATGGTGTGGTGCAGACATTACCAATTCCTAATTTCAGAACATTTTCATGACACTATAAAGAAAGGTACTACTCAGCCATATATAAAAAAAGAGAGTTTATCTAATATTTTTTGTAACAACCTAGACAGAAATAGAGAACATTCTTCTAGGTGAAAGGTAGCAAGAAAGGAAAAACAAACATGACATATACTCCATACTAACCTGGAATTAAGCAATCAATGCCTAAGTGCAACATAAGAAGTAAAAACTCAACAGAGATCAAGCAGTGGGGAGATGGAGGAGACAAGGGGTAAAATCACGGCTCACAGGTACAGTGTATTCTATCTAGGTGAAGGTGACACTTATAACTTTGACTCAAATGGTGCAAAAGCAAATTATGCAACCACAACCAGTTTACCCCCGTGATATTATGAAATAGAAGGAAAAAAAGAAAAATTCTGTACCTTTAGCACTAACTCCTAGTGCTCCCAGGTCTGGCAACCTCTAATCTCCTCTTGCTAATTATGGATTTGCTTGTTCTTCCCATTTAAGGTAATTTTCAAATACATTTTACATAAATTACATTCAGTATGTGCTTTTTCCAACTACTTTCACTTATCTAAATATTTTCAAAAATTTTCCATGTTGAATTTTGAATTTATATATTGAATTTATATATTGAATATATTTATATATATATTGAATACATATATATTCAATATATATATTGAATTTTGTACACTCATCTTGTATACTATAAAATGCTTAACTCATTTACTAGTAATAATTGTTTAATAGATTTCTTAGGATTTTCTCTAAGAAAATGTCACCTACAAATAGAAATTAATTTACTTCTTTCTTTCCAATCTGGTGGTTTCAATTTCGCTTTTTTCTCCCCCAATTATACCACTTAGAACCTCTAGGGTAATGTTAAATAAGAAGACCTTCTTGCCACATTCTAATTTTATGAAGAAAGCTTTTTTTTTTTTTTTTTAATTAACCATTAAGTATAATGCTAGTAAGCGATTGTATTCTTGCTTTTTTTTTTCTCACTTTGTTCATTGCTCATGTATAAAAATCCTACTGATATTTGTGTGTTAATTTTGTATCCTGAAATTTTACTGAATTTGTGTATCAGACCTAAAAGATTTTGGTGGTGTCTTTTAAGTGTTGGTAGATATAAGATCATGTCATCTGCAAAGAGGAAGAATTTTACTTTTTCTTTTCCAATGTAGAAGCTTTTATTTTTTCTATTGCCTGATTGCTCAAGTCTTCCAATATCATGTTGAATAGAGTGGTGAAAGTGGACATCCTTTTCTTGTTCCACTTCTTAGAAGAAAGCTTTCAGCTGTTCTCATTTTAATGTGGTATTAGTTCTGTGTTTGTCACATGCAAACTTTATTATGTTGAGATATGTTCATTCTATGATTTTTTTGAGAGTTCTATCATGAATCTATGTTAAATTTTATCTATGAATCTATGTTAAATTATTTTTTTGAGAGTTCTATCATGAATCTATGTTAAATTATCAAATGCTTATTCTACATCTACAGATATCATATGTTTTTTGTCCATAGTTCTATTGATGCGAAATATCACCTTTATTGATTTGTGTAATGTTGAGCAATCCTTGCATCCCTGAGATAAATCTCACTTGATTATGATGTGTCTTTTTTTTTTTTTTTTTTTTTTTGACATGCTGTTGGATTAGGTTTGCTAGTATTTTGTAGAGATTTGGCCTGCAGTTTTCATTTTTGTTGTTATCTAGTTGTGCTTATAGTGACATGCAATGAATTAGAGAGGATTTATTTCTACTTAATATTTCAGAATAATTTGAACAGAGCTGATGCTTGTTTTTCTTTGTAAATTTAGTAGAAATCAAAGGTGAAGCTATCTAGTCCTGTATTGTTCTTTGGGATAGTTTTTACTAACAATTCAATCTCATTTCTTGCTATTGGTCTGTTCAGGTTTTCTGTTTCTTCTCCATTAATCATGGTAACGTGAATGTGTCCAGGATTTTTTTCCCTCTAGTTTTTCCAGTTTGTTAGTATAATGTTGTTCACAGTACATACCCTCTCATGATTTTCATATTTCACAGCATCAGTTGTCATGTCTTCTATTTTGTTTCTGTTTATTTATTTGAGTCATCTCTCCTCTTGGACAGTCTAACAAGTAGTTTACAGAAGTGTATTGTTTTTCAAAAAATAATATTTCATTTTATTAATCCTTTGTATTTTTTGTTTCTATTTTATTTATTTCTGCTGTGAATATTATTTCTTTTCCTCTACTAATTTTGACTTTTGTTTTTTATTGCTTTTTTACTTCCTTGAGGTACATTAATTAGATTACCTATTTGGAATCATTCTACTTTTTTAATGTAGGAATTCATTGCTATAAACTTCCCTCTTAACACTGCTTTTTTGTATCCCATAGGTTTTTAGATATCTTGTAATTCAATTTTTATTTGTTTAAAGAAACTTTTTTATTTTCTTCCTAATAACTTTCCTGATCCAGTGGTCATTCAGGAGCATATTATTTAATTTTTATGTATTTGTACGGGTTCCAAAGGTCCTTTTAGAACCAATTTCTAGTTTTATTCCTTTGAAGTTTGATAAGATATTTTACATCATTTATATTTTTAAAAATGTATGAGAATTGTTCTGTATCCTATCATATGGTCTATCCTGGAGAATATTCTATTTATTGATGAGAAGAATTGTTCTGTTGGATAAAATGTTCTATACATATCTTTTAGGTCATTAGGTCTAAAGTGCAGTTAAATTTAATCTTTCCTCTATTATTGGAGGATGCACAGTGCTGAGGATCATTTCCTTACCCTTTTCTGCATTCAGGAGCCTCTCTAAGTTACCAGCTGATCCTGGCCAAGCAGACCACCTGGCTTCCCTCTTTTTCCTTGACTCAGGTGTTCTCTGCCACTTTGCTGAATTCCAGCATTCTGTCTTAGGAGATCTATTCAAAGTGTTATTATTTGTTTGCTATTTCCTTTCTTCTTTTCAGAGAAAGCAAATGCTGGAGGCCTCTATTCAGCCATGGGGTAGCCCTTTGCTCTGTTTCTTCTTGTCAGGTTAGTTAACTTGTTTCCAGGAATTTGTCCATACCTTCTAAGTTATCTTATTTGTTAGCATGAAGTCATTACTAGTATTCTCTAGTAATCTTTTTTTTTTTTTATTTTTGATGAGTTATTAGTATGTCCACTCTCTCTATCAGTTTTGAATTCCTGACTTTGGATCTTTCTCTTTCACCCTCTCCTTTCTTTGTGTATCTAGGTGGTTTGTTACCAGTAGTATTGGTAACAAATATCATCATGGAGCACCATTTTTTTCCTAATTTTTAAATATATTTTATCTTCCTTTATCTGTGCTAGGACACTTTATAGTAAATCAATTATTTTCGTAGTAGCCATATTATTTTTCTCTATATATAACAATAGTGTCTTCTAGTTTTTAGGAAAGAAAATCAGCACACAAAACAGCGAGACTTTATAATTTTTACCTACTTTCTCCTAATAATAACATTTTACATAATCATACTAAACTTACATAAGCATAATCAGTTGTAGAAATGAGTAAATCAGTATTGATACAATATCATTAACTAAGGTTCAGATCAAATTGAAATATCTCCAGTTTCCCACTAATGTCTGTTGTCTGGTCCAACAACCAATCTAGGTTCCCATGATTCATCATATGTCATGATTTAGTTTTCTCCAGTATTTTTTCTTTTTTTTTTTTTTTTTTGGGGGGGGTCAGGATAAAATTGTTACATGTTGAAATGTGTCCTTCACATTTTACACTGGAATATGGAACGTAGTACCTTCAAATATAGCCCTTATTTAGAAATAGGGTCTTTGCAGATGTAAGCAAGTTAAAATGAGGTGTCTGGCACTGGCCTTCAATTGACTATGAGTGGTGACTTTATAACAGGAGAAGAGGGTCATGTGAAGATGCAGACATATGGGGGAATGGCATGCAATGATAAAGATAGGGGTAGACTAAAGCTCGTGCAACATGAGGTCAAGAATTTACAGTTACCATCAGAATCTAGAAAGAAGCCAAGAAGCCAAAAATAATTCTTCTCTACAAGTTTCAAAATGAGTATGGCTCTGTCGGAAACTTGATTTCAGACTTCTAGCCCCCAAAAGGGTGAGACAATAGAATTTTGTTGATGTAAGCTATTTAATTTCTGATATTTTAGTATGGCAGATACTAATACAATAACCAAAACAATATTGTGCTCTTTAATGCAAATATCAGGAAGGATGTTATATGTATATGTATATACCATCAACTTGCCTAGTTCTGCTGTCTTTTATTACTTAAAGTACACTCTTCCAGGTTTCTTCATTGTAAAATTACCATGTTTCTTTGTAATCAATGTTTTACAATTAATAGAAAGAAAATACTTTGAGATCATAGATGTTCATTCTTCATCGCACTTTTTCTTGCTATACTAAGTTTACATACATTGATAAAGCTTGCTTATTCAGTTACTGGGGTGTTTGACCAAGGTTGATAACTGTTTCTTTATTTTTTGTATATAAATTTAATAAAATTTTATTATACAAAAAACTTCTTTTCTCTCTATACATTTGCTTCTTCAGTTGTTTGTTTATATCCATTAAGACTCATGGATGTTTATTTTACTTTATGAGTTATAATGTTACAATCTGTGCTAATTTGCCCCCCCCAAAAAAAAAATTATTGCAGATTTGTCCATGGGGAGATCTTTTAAGATGAGTTTTCTGTTTTTCAAACATTTTCTCTATTCTTCTTCAGCTGATGTAGACCCCCATGTTTGTACCCTAACCCCAACTAATACAGGGAATCATAGGCCACCTTGGGCCATTGTGTAAACTTCTGTTACAACACAAAGAAAACAAAACAAACCCTTCAATTATGTAGGGGTTTTTCTTTATTTCTTAGCATCAAAAGATAAAAAAAAAAAACAAAACAACAAAAAAAAAACATTTGGGTTTCGGCAAGAGACTTTAAATACTTGCCTCAACAAGAAGGGGATTAGTCCTATTAACTGCCAAAAAGGGAGGCATCTGTTTATTTTTACAGGAGAAGTGCTACTTTTATGCCAACAGATCTGA
>CAUYPK010112335.1:0-13838 GCA_963574355.1 Loris lydekkerianus
TCTTACCCGTCATGGGGATACAAACATCAATGGTTTGGTCCCTGTCTTAGGTTGACTGAATGCAGAGTGATCTTACCCGTCTTTGGGTACTATGAATGTAATCCACCATGCAGCCTCTCCATATCCTGTCTTAGGTTGTGCTGGGACATTTTAAATTTGATCAAGTTGCACCAGAACACTGGCTCCCATCTATACTCCCACCCACCAGCAGAGCACAAGTATTTCTCTGTCCTCACACTCTAGTCAACATTTGGCATTAACAACTTTCCAATTTTTGGAGATCCAATGGAGGAAAAGTGTTTCAATTTGCATTCCTCTGATTGCTAATGATTTTGATGGGGTTCAGGACATGCTACCCCAAAGTACAGTCCCTTGGCATGTGAGAAAACAGCTGATGCAGGAAGGTTACTCCCACCTTCCTCTCCTTCTTCTGCCCAGCAGCAGGCCATAGAATTTCCATTCCAGAGTTACTTCCTTATACATGGAGAAAATAAATGTCCTTATCTCTGAAGATGTAGAGACACAGAGAAGACTCTGAATAAGCCCCCCCCCTCCAGTTTATTACCATTAGATTATACCCCTTTCCTCCCATCTTACTTCTCCACAACTATCTAGTTCTTCATCAAATTTAGCATAAAACTACATGGACTTCCCTCTTTCTTTAGGTCTTCTTTTCTGAAGGCTCCCATGTCTCATAAAACTTACTAAATAAATTTGTATGTTTTTCTCTTGTTAATCTGTCTTTTGTTACAGGAGTCTTAGCTGTGAACTTAGCAATAGGTGAAGATAGAAATCTTTTCTCTCCTAAAATCTTTTCCCTGGATTATGAGCTTTTTTGACATTCTTCCTCTGTGTTATGAGTTTACTTGTTCCCCATCCCTCCCCCCTCAAAAAAGATACCTTGAAATCCTCACCCCAGTATATCATAATGTTGACCTTATTTAGAGATAAGGTCTTTTACAGAGGAAATCAAGTTAAAATTAAGTCATAAAATGGGATCTAACTCACTGTGACTGGTGTCCTTATAAAAAGGGGGGATTTGTACACAAAGAGGGTGAGATACACAGAAGGAAGATGACAGAAAGAGACCAGGGGAGACCCACTGGTGAAGACCCCTCCAACCCCCCCACTGGGGCTGTCGCAAGCTGGAGGGGCGAGTCCTTCCCCTGCAGGCTCACCGACAGCCTGCCCCTGGTGACACTATGTTTGCAGACTTCTGGCCTCCTGAACTGTAAGATGATGAATTTCTGTTGTTCTAAGATACCCACTTTGTGGAACTTGCCACAGCAGCTCTGGGAACTGCATGTCCCTATAATCGTCCTGGTTTTCAGCGGGCTTCCTGCTTTTTCCTATGATGTTCTAAAGTTCCTGTCTGCTCCAGATTCACTTTCCCTTTTTATAGCCTCTTCTCTATCACCCCCCACCTGCTTCCCTGGAGACACTTGGAGAGTGGAAGGAAGAGCAATTTAGGCAGCCCAAAGGGAGAGGGAAATAAAGAATGTGGGTACTTTTAGGCAAAAGAGGTTTGTGATACCCCCAAACAAAAGTGGGAAGGCAACCCTGGATTGGAGAATTCCCCATGATTAACTGCCTTGAGCCCTTCATTCCCAATCCTGTATGTCCACCTGTTGGTGGGATCAGCCAATGACTGTCCACAAGGTCCCCAGACCTCGCTTAGACCAGGCCTACAGGTGCCCACCTTCAGTGAAGCCAGCTGTGTGCCTCCTGCCCCCCCCCCCCACACACACACACACAGGTCTGATAGGTACCAAGAACTACGAAAGCTTCTGAAACTCTCTGTCCTCTGATTTGGTTTCTTTGAGTTGTTTGGAATATTCAGGGAGGAAGGCTATGGAGTATCCAAAAGGTCTTTACTTTAAATAGGACCTTTTGTTGCCAAAGCTGGACGACATTGAGGCGACAGGCTGAGGCCAGCTGGGAGAAGGCAGCCCGGAGAAGTGTGGGCAGGGCCCGGACTGCAGGCACAGCAGCCGAGGAGCTTGTTTCTGCCTAAGACGTGGTTTCTAAAATTAGCCAGTTTCATCAATCATTAATTTTTACTTCCCTAAACTGTGCCATCTCATTGCTACCTCATGGTAACTTCCTCGAGAGGCTTCTTACACTTCTCCAGAGGCCCCAACAATGCAGCACCTGGATTTCCAGGCAACATTTGGGAACATTCAAGATGGGCCTGCCATAGGTCGGGGGGGAGAGGGGGGAGTCCTGGAAGCAAGGAGCTCGGGGTCTGATTCCTACCAGCTGAAGTAAGAACACTCTGTCAACACAATCTTTGCACTCAAGATAGTAGTGAGGGAATTTTCTTTAAGTTCTTTCCCTTGAAAAAGATCCAATGATGTGACAAGAATAAATAATCGACAGCTTTTGCAAGTATGAAGAGCTCAATCTACTGGAAATGATTTGGTAAACAAACCTCCTTCTAATAGATGTCATTCAATGGTTTAACAAGTATAATTGCCTATTAATTCAAGGCACTAGGTGGCTGTATTTTTTTTTTAATAAAGTATTGCTGCTGAATCAAACCATATCACCCACATCTCAAAATATGGATTTAAGGTTCAGTATTAGGTTTTTAATGTTGGGAAGGAACTTCACAAACAAGACATGAAACTCAGAAGCCATAAGAGAAATATACACAGATTTGACTGTAATAATAACAACAACAACAAAAGCTTCTGCCTGGTAACAACAAAAATGAAGTAAACAAACAAAATCAAATTAAAAGACTGGAGAAAAAATATTATATCATTTATAAGACATTAGGTTAAAGGCCATACTATTCAAAGGTGTGTCCTATAAATCTGAGAAAAAGATCAAGACAACAGGAACAAGAAAGACTGGGAACAGGGATTTCACATAAGAAACACAAATGGCCCTCAAATATGTGCAAAGGTATTTAAATTATTAAAGACTAAAAATCTGGAATATAACACTTTTCTCTTCATATTGATAGAAAAAGTTATGTGCGTGTAAGTACTGAAACTTCTATATCCTGTTAGTGGGCATGTAACAGTATATAAAAGTATATAAACCAACTTTGGTTTCCGAAGACATTTTTTCAGTGCCCTTTAAAATTTATCATGTGCATACCTGGTGACCCAGCAAGTCCATATCTAGGATTTTATTCTACGATAATGTTTAGACAGGTACATACCAATATGTATACAAGGGGAATGATCAAATAAATTCTGGCACATCTATTCAATAAATATTATCCACCCATTAAGAAGAATATAGCATCACTATAAATGTTGAGCTGAAAATGCCTGTGATGTATTGTTACACAAAAGAATCAAATTGTAGAATAGCATCTACATACAGACTCATTCTATTTAAGCAAAAATTGTTCATAAACATAAATAAGACAAATAGATAATAAGGCAAATAGACAAGTAATAGCACAGTCATACATAAGTTGTAAAATGGAATGACACATAACAAAAAATTAAATGATGGGACTATCATTTTCCCATCTTATTTTGTGGTGTAGAATTTTTCAAAACAACTTGTTTTAGGCTTCTTAGATGAGGACAAATATTGGGGCAAGCTACAGGTCATGCTCTGGGACATTGTCCCTATATTGTCCCCTCCTGCTCAGTGGCTGACACCATCAGGAGGTTGAACAAATGCTGATGGAGAGGATGAGGCTTCACATGTCCCTACTCCCAGCTGCAGAGGATAACGTGGCTTTTTCGTGATTCAAATTCAACTTCAGTCACACTCTCAGAGCTAAGCTGCAAAATAGTTTGGTGAGAGCAAAAGTGAAAGGGAGTGGAAACTCACACTCCAAGGCTGGTGCTGGCTTCTCCCCACCACGTGCCGTGGCAGAAGCCACCAGCCACATCCCTCAGTGCAGGGATAGGGCATTCCCACCAGCCTGGCCAGTGTGAAGGCTCTCGACCTCAGCTCTCCAGGAAAAGCTGAGCACTGAACAACTACCTGATAAGAGGGAGAGCAATAGAGGGGAAAAGAGGGAAGAGAGAGGAACCAGAGGGAGGAGAGGAATTTACTGAGCACGGTCAGGAGGAAACTCACAAGTATTTATCTGTGTACACATCAATTCACAGAAAGGCCTGATAGCTTGGTTTTACCTTTCATTTTCTCCTGCAATAGTCAAAAAAGCCTTCTTGAAGAGGATGACAAATAGGTAGCATCTTTCCTAAGTGAGCAAGTCACACATTAATAAAATAAACTCTTGAAAATAAACCTCCAAACTGGATTTTCACATTTTGGTTCATGAGAATCCACCCATCTGCAGGTTTGCCCTACAGGTGGGTGTCTGACATCTCAAAGGTGTATCTTACTCTCCAGTCTGGCATAGTGTTATCACGAGCTAATATTTGTTAAGGCCTCGCTAAATGCCATTATTTAGCCCTTTGTATATATTAACTCTTTTAATATTTGTTACAGCCCTATGAGGTACAGATAAAGTCAGAGTCCTGTTCTACAATTGTGGACGTGTCCCTGGTTAAATGATTTGCCCACTTAGCTAGCAATACGGAGCTCTGAGACAGGGTTTCTTAAACTTGAATGTGCATTCAAATCACCTAGACAGCCAATTAAAATTCAGATTCTGACTCAGGAGGTGGGTGGGACCTGAGAGCCTGCATTTCCAATAAACCCCCAGGGGCTGCTAATGCTGCTGATCACACAGATCACACTTGGAGTCACAGGATTCTAGGATTGAACCCACCTTCTTTATACGTTCAGAGCCAAGCTGTAAGACCAGCTCTGCCAATAACCCTCTGGCTGTATGCTTCCAGAACACAGATGAACCTCTTTGTTTACAAGGAGAGTTTTGGGGAGGATGATTTCTGGATACCATCCAGCTCCACCATTTGATAACTATTGCAGAATCTTAGTAGAAGAAAGTCATCACTGCTATCCTGGGCCACGCTTAGTGCTCAGGCCCTAAATCACATGCATCTAATACTCACTGGAGTTCTGGACCAGGCCACGAGGATTACAAGAATAAAGAAGACAATCCTTGTCACCCAAGAGACTATAGTTAGTCTTCTAAGGAATAAAGGGTGTCACCCTGTGGTGTCATACTATCTGTCAGAGAGAAAGAACAGGGCAGATAACAGAGACGGCCTCCCATGGAAAGTGACATTGAGCTGAGATGCAGTCAGGCCCTGGGAGCTGGCCCAGGGAAGGTAGGTTTGGAAGGCAGGCAGATGGAAGGGAGAGCAGGAGGGAAGGCCCAGAAGCAAGAAGGCATTAGGAGGGTATTAAAAGAAGTTAATGGTGGTCAGGCTTCAGGGCAAGGCAGAAGAGCAGGAGAACTAGGTATGAGGCCACCACAGGACCCAGCTCACAAAGTGTCTGAAGCCCCAACTTCTTAACAAGGCCAGGAATCTAATGGCGATGTAAAAGTTTTGAGGAGCCTTAAGCAGGAAAGGGATAGGGAAGGATTTCCATTTGAGGGGGGCTAAAGTTGCAGAGTAGAGTATGGGGAGGGGTGGGAGACTCAAGGTTGGAGACACTGTGCCAGTTAGAAGGCAGGTGTGGTGACCTTTATGAAAAATGACACTGACCCAGCTGGGACAGCAGCAGTGGGGTTGCAGAGAAAAGCAAAAAATCAGAGAGATATTAGGAGAAAGAGAACTAAGCCAACAAAATGCAGGATGAGGAGCTAGGAGTGAGAAAATGACAGTGTGAAAAGACACTATTCCTAAAAAGGTAAAATCATGACTTGTAAGGATATAAAACAAACACATGTTAAAGGTTTATTTTATGCATAAAGAAGGTGCTAGGCAGATGTTATAACTGGTTCAAGGGAGAAACTGAAAAACAGGCCCATTTATAAATCAGAAATATTGAAATGAATGTGCAAATGGAGGCAAAACTAGCTTCTTCCACAGATGGGAGAGAATGCAATTGAACCTCTGCAAGATAGGACAGAACTTATGTCTCTATAGGGAGGGAGGGACTTTGCCTCCTATCAGATCAGTTCCATATGATTACAGAGTTGTACAATAGCTCCCAAGGAATCAGGTAACTCAGAGCAATGTCCTCTAGGCAGTGCACTGTTTTTACACTGAAGCTCACATTTTTTCCTAGCAGCAAGACAACTCCAAGATGACAGAGTTGGACACTGTGGCATTCACTGTACAGGGAATATAGGAAGAGAGCCCTGAGGGGTTGAGGGAGAAAAAAAGGATGATTAAAGGACTTGGCGATATTTCAGTAGCCAGCACTTCCACCTGGTAGAGAGCTGATCCTGTTCTGATTTTAAGGATAAGAAGGCCCTGGACTCAGTGGCTTTATTTTTCAGGAAGGCATTGCTTTTGCTGCTCTCGGCCACATTTGACATTTACTGAGCACCATTTCTACAGAAGGCTCTGTGCACAGTGCTACAGTGTATTTTAAACAGATCTTGCCTGGAAGAAACTTCTAACATGGCTGCCTTAAATTTCAAAGATATTTCTCAATAAAAAAAGAAATGTCACTGATATGATCACTTTTCCAACCCAACATCAATGTTCTTTTGAAATACTTCCCAATAATAAGGGCTGCTTTTCTGGCTCAGCGCCCGTAGCACAGAGGTTATGGTACCAGCCATACACACCCAGGCTGGAGGATTTGAAACCCGCCCAGGCCTGCTAAACAACAATGACAACTACAATAACAACAACAACAACAAAAAAAAAAAAATAGCCAGGTGTTGTGGCGGACACCTGTAGTCCCAGCTACTTGGGAGGCTGAGATAAGAGAATCACTTAAGCCCAAGGGTTGGAGGTTGCTGTGAGCTGTGACACCACAGCACTCTACCCAGGGTGACAAAGTGAAGGACTGCTTTTCAAACCCCCAATTGAAAAATGTGAAGCACAAATGAATAGTCTGCTATTTTATAGAAAAAGACATATCAATTTATAGAAAAAGACATATCAAATTATCTTTAAAAATAAAGTTGGTCTTAGGACTTCCATATACTGAAAACAATCAGATTGATTAAAACTTGAGGCCATGCTAGACATCCCAAATTTTATGATGATTAGCTGCAAGATGCCATATTAATAGCATATATTCAATGTTTTTGTACTAAGTAAAACTACGTGGTGCCCCAGAATTAAATGTAACTAGAAACTAGGAAGATGAGAAGAGAGTGGAAATTGTCTGTACAGATTCAGGAAGGAATCTGAGTTTCTCGCCTCTGCACCTCTCCACTGCTCAAAGAAAGTGACATCTGACTCTACCCCTACCTGTAAGCCTAGTCCCACCTCCAGTCAGGAAGGCTCTTAAATAGGGGTGTTTGGGTCCTTCCAGGTTATCATATGAAGTTGTGCTCCTAAATCCTGCCACGTAAACCTGGGATGCAGACTAAAGTTCAAGGTCTGCAAATGAGATTCATCTTGTTCCAGCAAGTCCTCATCTTGAAGCCCCAGCCCAGAGGTTAGGTTTCTTCTCCCTGGTGGTGCGCTTGTCTGATGTCAGCTGGCAGTCTTGCTGGACCTTGAATGTCACCTCCTCCATTCTCCTCTGTTATGCTCTACCTGCCTCGCAAAACATCCTGACATCTGGGGCCAAGCCCATGTCCCCATCCCATGCTGACTGCCCCCCAGGACTCTGCCTGCATTCCTCATATCCCTCAGTTGCTCTCTCCTGGACACTACACTGAACCTTAGCTTGATTCCAGCTTCCACCACGCAGCAATGTCGTTATAGTGGCCAGCTCCCAAAGCCTGGCCCTGCTCAAGCTGTTACTCCGTCCACAGTTCACTGGGCCATGTCTGTCTACACTCTGAAAATCCAGTTAATGCTAGTTATAGTACAGTTTAAATTCACATCAAAGCCAAGCCTGCTCTTTTTTCATAGATGTGTATACTATAGAAACAGCGAGGGGCATGGAAAGGCTTCGGTTCAACTTCGCTTATTCTGGTCTGGGTTTTTTTTTTTTCATTTGTTTGTTTTTGTTTGGGGGAGTTTTCTTAGAGTCTCACTGTCACCCTAGGGTTCAGTGCTATGGCATCATCATATTCACAGCAACCTCAAACTCTTAGGCTCAAGAAATCCTCCTGCCTCAGCCTCCTGAGAAGCTGAGACTACAATGCCCAGCTAATATTTCTCTTTTTAGTAGAGATGAGATCTCACTCTTGCTCAGGCTGGTCTCAAACTCCTGCGCTCGAGCCATCTACCAGCCTCCACCACCCAGACTGCTAGGATTATAGGCATGAGTCACCATGCCCAACCTAACTATACTTACTCTTTACCCATCATCCCCTCTGACAGAAACTTTAGTCTCCAGAACTTGTCTTATAATGCCAGCTCCCTCTCTGCTTCCCACTCTGAAAATCGCTGCTCTCCCCTACAGATCCTTAATGACAAGTAGATTGCTAAGTTTGACTTTCCATGGTTTGTGTAATAGACAATGTATTGCTTAGTTTAAAGAAAAAAATTTCTACTGAATATTCACCCTTCTTTCCAACATTAAATTAAATTCCTCATGAGTGTAAATAAGCATGTGTGTGCTTATTGAATGTTTATTGAAATCAGTGAAACTAGAGGATTAGGTTCATCTTCCCTTGGTCTCCCCTTCCATGACAATAACAAGTAACACTTGTGAGCACGTACAACGTGCCAGAC
The DNA here is from genome assembly GCA_963574355.1 of Loris lydekkerianus. Classification (NCBI taxonomy): domain Eukaryota; kingdom Metazoa; phylum Chordata; class Mammalia; order Primates; family Lorisidae; genus Loris; species Loris lydekkerianus. The sequence goes on from CAUYPK010112335.1 coordinate 8,604, forward strand.
ATTGTGCTGAGAGTTCATTCCTTCTATGAACTCTCATCCACTCAGCTACCATGGTGCCTAAGATGAGCCCTAATTGTGGATGAGAAATCTGAGGCTCAGAGAGGTAAAGTAACTCACCAAGCTTCACAATTCATGTGGGGCAGAACAAAATTAGAATCCTGCTGCTAACTCTGGATTGTCTAAACCACAACATCATCTGTGCACTCCGGGCCCTGGCAGGGTGCTGGCTCTCAGTACTTATCACATGAATGAATGCTTGATCCCTATCATATTTGGGACTCAACACCCACTAACAGATTACATACCTACTTTGTATTAGCCACTTGCTTCAATATGAAGACGCAGTTGATTTATCTAACATCCACAATTACAAATTGGCCAAGCGCAGTAGCTTATGCCCGTAATCCTAGCACTCTGGGAGGCTGAGGCAGGTGGATTGCCTGAGCTCAGGTGCTTGAGACCAACCTAAGCAAGAGCGAGATGCTGCCTCTAAAAAGAGTCAGGTGTTGTGGCAGGCACCTGTATCAATAGCTACTTGGGAGGCTGAGGCAAGAGAATCACTTGAGCCCAAGAATTGGAGGTTGCTGTGAGCTATGATGCCATGGCACTCTACTGAGGGTGACAAAGTGAGACTCTGTCTCAAAAAAAAAAAAGAAAGAAAGAAAAAGAAAAAAATAGAAATTAGAAGCCATCATTGCATGGAAGAACGATGTCTAAGACGGACTTAAAAAAAATAAAACTGTATCACTGACTTTTACTTTTATCAGCTATGGTGGCTCAGTTATCCTTTTTGGCTCAGAGGGGGAATGATAAGGTTGGGGAAGAGGATTCCTTTTTTAATGTTAACTGAGGAAAATTGAAATCAAAAAGGAAAATCCAAGAGGATATGTAGTAACCCACAGGATGCTGGATCTAGAAGTGTAATACTCAGCTGGCACGCCAAGGGGAAGTCACTGTTTCCCCTTCAGGCGGTTTAAAATATCCTCTCATTGCCAAAGCAGAGGGTGATCACAGGTCACACCAAAGAATGTGGTCGCCACAGAGAACCTCAATCCAGAGGACCTGGATTACCAGGAACCTCCCTCAGACACCCGAGCTCTGGTCAAGAGCTCTGGCTTGGAAACTAGGCTGGCTCAAATTCCATCTCTACCACATGACTTTGATGGAAAAAACTGACACCCACCTGACATGATTATGTCTAAAAAGCACCAAGCAGAGTTTCTTAGCATCCAATACATAGTAGCTATTATGCTGATTATTAATTTTGATTATTTACTAATAAAACAGACAATATGACATTTTGAAGAGAGGTAAAGCTTCCTGTGGGAGTCAACTGACAAAGACCCATGATTGGAAGGGCTTGCTCTATACATATTTGCAGAATCAAACAGAGATGAGTCCCAAGGAAGAGGCCGCCAACCATCGTACCCAGATGTCCTGAAGCTAGCCAACATGGTGCAACCAACCAAACAAAGGAAAACAAGCCCAGACCTGGAGGAGAAACAAATCCCAGGCCAAAACTGTTTCTTTGTTGACACTAATTAAGGGACAAAGTCAATTTCCTACTAAAAAGGAATTGATATATATATAACAGAACTCATTTTATGTCTGCAATAATTCATCACATATATTATAAACCTGTAAATATCCACTACTATAGAGTGTGGTTTTGGTCTCCTATCTTATTTGTTTGTACAAGATCTGGGATAATAAACCCAGCATTATGTATTTATAGAGCCAGCGGTGCCACCTGTTGAGCTGAGTGGCCTCTCCTGGTCAAGTTCCTGGAGCAGAATGGAAAAACCAGCCCAGCTTATTTCTGACTGTGAGTGAGATGAGTTACACAGTTATAGGACAAGGGTCACCCAAAGTGAAATTAACTGGGTAGTCAGGGCGTAAATGAGAAGGAAAGGTGTCATTTTTAATATTTCCCTCCCTGATTCCCATAGCCAAACCATCAACAGGAGAGAACTTGAACTCTTCACCCTCTACCCTTATTGCTCCATTTTCATGGCAAATAGGATCTCGTTCTGTTACCTGGGGTAGAGTGCAGTGGCATCAGCCTAGCTCACAGCAACCTCAAACTCCTGGGCTCTCGCAATCTTCCTGCCTCAGCCTCTGGAGTAGCTGGAACTAAGGCACCTCCCACAATGCTTGGCTAATTTTTCTACTTTTAGTAGAGACACGTGTCTTGCTCTTACTCAGGCTGCTTTTGAATTCTTGAGCTCAAGCAATCCTCCTGCCTCAGCCTCCCAGAGTGCTAAGGGTACAGGCGTGAGCCACCGCACTTGACCTGCTTTGACTTTACAATTAGCAAAACTCCAAAACCCTTAGTGGCCATGTGGCTCCTGCTTACTCACGTTAGTCACTCTTCTGTCAGTTTCTCAGGAAGGCCACTCCTTCTGAGGCCTTCGTACACCTTCTTCCTTCCCTTTTGAATTCTTTTCTCCTATCTTCTAGGCCCAAACCATCTCAAATGATGTTTCTTTAGGAAGGCTATTCCCAGCAGCCATAGTTAAAATGAGATCATTCATTTCTTTTCCTTCATTTCATTTATCACAATTTTTAATTTTTGTGTTATAGGTTTAGATGTAGATATAACTATGTTTATAGAGCTATACACTATGTATATATATATATATGTATATGTATGTGTATGTGTTCCTATATAAATACAGGAGAATATCTATAGTTGGTTGCCTCCCTACATTGACAAAATCCTTAAGTTGACCTAATTTTAATAGACTGGTCATGCACCACATGTACATATCAGCACAACAGGCCTAGTTCCTTACATTGACCACTGCTACATGTTGAACAGTTTATTACAGTCCCTTGGGTGGTCAACTTCCAGAGGTTCTACTGTACCTGAGTCTCCATCAAGACTCTAAGTTTGAGGGAGTTAGAAATCAAGTCTTATGCTTATTGTCATACATTCATCACCCAGCAGAGCACAATATGACATGAAGGAAGTCAATAAATATGTGTTGAACTTAAATAAATGAGTGTACATGGTTGACTTGAGAAGGGAAGAGGAAGAGGCAGGATTGAACAGTTCCTAGCATTAGCCCCCAGATAATGCTTTTCCTGCAAGAGGAGGCAATATTTAACCAGTTGTCAACAGATCCAGAGGAATGCAAAACCAGGTATTTTTATTTAAATCAGAAATTCTAAACTTCTTTTAACTGTATGATATATTCTTCCCAATAGCTCAAAAGAAGAATTATGTGATAGGATATCAATGCAATTTGCAAGTAGAAATCCCTTTTGTCCCTGTTCCTGGTGCTTATGGACTCAAAAGTGGGGATGATTTAATGACAAGGACAAAGAAATTGCAACTGAGAAACAGCTACATGCTGTTAATTTGTGTTTTCTCTGCTTTCTCAGGAACAATAGGCTGTTTTTGCCTGACCTTGTGAGCACTAACCTACCACCCTAGATCTAATGCTTGTTGCTGATTTGTTTTTCCCCCTTGAACTGATACAGACCTGGAAATACCCAGAGGTAAATTCGAGCAACTCTTTAGGATGCAGGACTTAAGCCTACTAAGGTAGGACCAAGCCTTCCCTTCCAAGAAGAACCTTAGAAGAGGGAGGATTCTTTCCAAAATCCCTGCCCCATTGTTCTATATTCCAGAAGCTATTAATTTTCTCTGCTCCTACCACAGTAAATGTTTGGTCTCAAGGGAAACAAGCCAATTAAACAGTTGCTTAAGGGTGAAACCAAAATAAGTCAGGAAATTTTAATGGTGCCCCTAACTGTTCCTCCTGAGATCTAATGAGGATGGCACTCAGATGGAAATTCAACAGATAGATACCATCAGTGTCAGCCGGAACGCAATGACATACAGCCTACTGCGACTCAGCAGTCTGAGGCAGGGGAACACAGCCATTTGAGGATACTTTTGGGGAACAGACTGCAGCAATATCTTAAGCTGCAGAGGGCATGTTAGCTAAGCTGTGAGCACTCGGGCTGCTGGAATGCAGCAACCCAAATCCATCATCCTCCGTCTCCCTCACATGATGGGAATCTCACAAGGGAGAGGGCTTTGTCCCACTTGTGCATTATGGAACGTTCTCAACCTGCTGGACAAGAGACCAGCTCTGCCCAGGCTCTGCAGGGGTTAGGATCAAAGTGGTAGGATATGTTCAGAATGTGGCATAATAAGAAGCAGTGCAAGTTTCTAAAGCGTTCCAATGAAATGGAAAAGAAAATTAAAAATTTAAGCCTCTTAAAATGTAAATGGTGCCAGCATGCCTTGCAATTTGAAGACTCTTGCCCATTAAAAGAAAAAAGAAAAATGAAATCCAGAAAGCTGAGTGTTTCTGAGATAAAGTATGAAGACTATTAAGAGTACTATTATGGAAATTAGGGAGGACCGTGATTCCACTCCCAGTGTGGTATTATCATCTCAAGTCACAACCCTGGGCGTCACTGTCCTCATTGGGTTTAATGTTTAAGGTTGTTCCAAGCATACCATGGACCCTAAAACTCTCTGGAAAGATAAGGAAGATTTCTGTAAATGCCTGTTATTATTAGTTTAATCAATTAAGTCTCAAGCCAAAATGGAGGGAGAAGAAAGAGCCATTCTTGTTAGAGTATAACGTTTCAGGACATGTCCATTTGAGCCACCCCAAAGGTATACACTAAATTCTCTTGCTTGAGTGAGATAAGAAATTCTAGACTAGTGAATCACCAGCCAAGGAAGGTGCATACATGTCTGGTCAACCTCCATTCAGCAGTGCTTTCTTGTTATCACCAATCTTTGACACCTACGTGGTCTCACACTTTCATCTGACATGGAGCAGTTGACTTTCCGCATCAGGGTGCCCCAGAAATCACCAAAGGCATAGCTTAAGTGTCCCTGCTTTTACAGCCCAGTCAGAATAAAGTGCTGATTTTTTTTTTTTTTTTTTTTTTTTTTTTTGAGGCAGAGTCTCACTCTGCTGCCCAGGCTAGAGGACCGTGGCATCAACCTAGCTCACAGCAACCTCAAACTCCTGGGCTCAAGCAATCTTTCTGCCTCAGCCTCCCAAGTAGGTGAGACTACAGGTGTTCGGTACAATGCCCAGATATTTTTTCCTATTTTCAATGGAGATGAGGTCTCACTCTTGCTCAGGCTGACTTTGAACTTCTGAAATTAAGCAATCCTCCCACTTCAGCCTCCCAAGAGTGCTAGAATTACAGGTGTGAGCCACCCTAACCAGCCTTAAAGTGCTTCTTTGGATGTGGCCC
>CAUYPK010112336.1:0-11292 GCA_963574355.1 Loris lydekkerianus
CAAAAGAAATATTTTTTTGTTTGTAAAAATATAATTGTCATAACATTTTTATATATTCTCTGGGGTGCCGGCCCAATTTGATCATATTGGGGGGTTTAACCCACCCCCCGGCCAAAAACTCAAAAAAAAAAAAAAAAAAAAAAAAAATATATATATATATATATATATATATATGGAAATATTATTGGTTTTTCCTCCAGATGTTTATTAAAATTCTTATAATTAAAATTATAAAAAAATTATATATAAAATTATTTTTAAAAAGCTTGTAATCTTTTGCTGTCAAATACAAGAAACATGATAAAAGAACATTGAGGAGAGTTATATTTTGTACTTGAAATATTACACAAGCTTGAGGATTCAGAAGGCTACACATGCCTCCGTATGCAACCTTCAGAAATATTAGCAATCTGTACTGACAAAATTAGGGCCATCTAATTTTCTCTTTTATGTTACCAGATTGATGTGGAAAATAGAGAAAGAATATTCAAGCTGAAATGAATAGAAAGAACATTATAAATGAGTAACAGGATAATTAAAGCAGGAAGCAGCCTTCTATAGCTCAAGATAATGGTAATGGTAAGTGTAGTTTTAGCTAATTAATTGGTTAAGAACAATTTGCCTCAGTGACTGTCAAACATTTGAATATGAAATGCGTTTTGCTTTGCCAGAATGGAATTATCATAGAGCACATAAAACAAATAGCTTTTGGCCGCCAAAAGTGTAATTACAAGTCAAAAAACTCAATATGCATTAGTCCTGCAGAGACAGTTTTCTACTCCACACTTTAGAATTCACTGGGACTCGTAAAGGCTAACTTTCCCTTCCATTAAAACATTGCCTCTTCAAAGCCCTTTTACTGCATGAAAAAATAAATTTTATTACATTTTGGACATGTGCTCCACCAACAATGATACTGCTCAGCTTAAGAGATCACTCACCTTATTCGTCTAATCTGACTCTTGATAAGTTTTGACAGTTTCTAAATGTCAAACCTACCCTCAGAGGAGGAGAACTTGTCATTCTGATAATGCCCAAAAGACAGTGCAAAGTAATTTCCCAAGAGGAATTCCAGAAGCATTGTGAGCAAAGTCACCAGTGATAAAATGAACGTATGGTGGCTTCATGTCACTGTTCCCAAGTTACGTCAAGGGGACATGCTCATTTAGATTGTTAAGTTGTGTACAAACTTATCTGCATAGGAAATACAACCTTTCGGGCTTAGAGAAATACAAGAAGCACATCTAAGAACTATCTTGCAACTTGAAATTGATTTTCAAATTAATTCTCTGAATCTTAATTGTATGTAAAAATGATGCATAGAAACAAAAATGAAAAGAAACTTACTAGAATGTATATACGGATCACATTACAGCAGATTTTATCCCCTACGCCTTTAAAGTTTATTTTCTGCATTTTCCACAGTGATTATGTAATACTTTGGTAATCAAGAGCAGAGAGAAGAACTTGAAACGGAAACATCCATTTCTGTGTATTTCTTTAAGGTGAGATAGCATTCTAAATCTTTCTGAGCTGGTCCAAACGTATAATTCTCAATAGCAATTTTTCAGGTAGACCAGAAAACAAAATGAGAAATTGAAACTAAAATACAAATCACAGTTTTGAAACTAATGGATTTCTCTCCACCACTGCTACGAAGCAACTTAAACACATCTTTATTTCTCAACCTTTTTAATGCTTAAGAGACGATAGATGTCTTCCCCAAATGGGAAATGATAGAATGGGCTCCTTTCTCCCTATAACAGCCTCTTTTTTTTTATTTTCTTTCTTTTTTTTTTGAGACAGAGTCTCACTTGGTCTCTCTCAGTAGAGGGCTGTGGCATCCACAGCAACCTCAAACTCTTGAGCTCAAGCAATCCTCTCTCCTCAGCCTCCCAAGTAGCTGAGACTACAGGTGCCCGCTACATCGCCCAGCTATTTTTAGAGAGGGGATCTCGCTCTTGCTCAGGCTATTCTCCAACTCCTGAGCTCAGGCGATCCACCTGGCTCACCCTCCCAGAGTGCTCCCAGAGGATTATAGGCATGAGCCTCCACCACCCCGGCCCACAACCTCTTCCCTCCTCACCCTAAATGCATTGTAAAGGTTAAATTTGGCCTCCCTCTCTGATGTACTGGGTATTTAGAGCTCTAAATGGTCCCCGGCCTTTTACCCATGGAAATAAATTCTGCTTTTTTTTAATCAACCCTGTCAGCCAGTCAGGATAAACAGCCTTTTTAGATGTTGGCCCCAGATTCTTTGAGACACCCCCCTCTTCTGGGACCTTGGAGAATTCCCTTGGGGAATCTCTTGGACTGCTGCAGGGAAGAGTGGTACCAACTGTGAGGATCCATAGCCTCTGCCAGCACCCCGAGGTCTGTATGATGAGAGAAGAAGAAAGTGGCTTCACGTTCAGGCAATGGGCATTTGTATTTACAGCCAGATACATCCTGGCCTCCTCCCAGGGTGGAGAGGGGGGGCTGTTATTGTGGAAGAGGTTCCCTGGCTTGCTTCTCCCTTCTCCAAATCCAGACATCCAGTGTGGTGGTGTGACCTTGAGAAGTGTGTGTTCAGTTATTGGGGAGTAAATTGAACTATATATATATATGACCCCTAGAATCTGCAAAAGGCTGTGACTCCAATCCTAGTTTATCCTAATACACTATCAGGTATACAAGGGCATGTGGGAGAACTTTCTCATTGGCCTCATTATTAAAAAGAATTGTGCACGTCCAAAGCTCATAGGTTTTTTGTTTGTTGGTTGGTTTGTTGGTTTTATCTGGGATTGTGAATTGTGGGACAGCTTTCACTTTCCTTCTTGCTGCGAGGCTTAGCGGAAAGTCTGTGGTCTACCTCTAACAAGTGTGCGGTCCTGTGGGATGCATTTTCCATCCTCAGTTCCCTCTGTTACCAGCCGACTTAACTACCTTTGTTTACCTTTTCGTCATTTTTCTTACTTGTTTTTCTGGTGTTTTTTCTTACTTATTCTGTCTTGTTATCTTATATGTCCTTTTAAAAGCTTACTAATATCTTTGCTGGAACAAAGTAGAATGTAAATAAAACGAAATCAATTTTTAAAATATGAATGTTATGAGTGCTCATTTTTCTGCTATTTTCTGTCTTCTTATCATGGTTTTCCCTTCATTCCAAAAGTAAAGTACACACCTATAGTTTTCTCTGCTTTGGAGGCAAGAGGCTCACTTGAGGCCAGGAGTTTGAGACCAATATGGGCAACATAGTCTATGTCTAAAAAATAACACAAAACAAAAGTGGAACCTAACTCTATCATTCTGATTATGTGAATACTTTAAACTACAAAAGTTTGGTTTAACTAAATTTTAAATTTCTAGAGAGCGGGGACCAGGTCTAATAAGGCATAACGTAGCTGAGTAGGCCCAAAGAGCCCTTGGCTAAGAGTTTCATTTCTAGTTCTACTGAGTACTATGTGTTTGACCTTGGACACAGCCCTTCTCTTTGGATCTCAGTTTTTTTGTTTATAAAATAAAGAGGTTGGACCAGGTCACCTCTAAAATCCCAGCTCAGAAATTCATTGACTCTCTGACCCACTGCGGGTGCTTAATAAATAACAAGCACACTTCCAGAGAACGTCCAGAACGACTTGCATGTGGACACCTCTGTGAATAAATACTTACCTGGCATTCACATGGAATGTGGCTACTGCTGAGGGACACATCAAAGCTGCCCCCCCAGGGTCTGGGAGAGGCCCACATGCAAACCTAAAAGGGAAACTTAGACGCTTGCTCATTCCCACTGCCTAAGGGTTCCAAGATTTTACAGGATCACCGAAATTTCTTGCAGGCATGAAGAATCAAAGGCACAGATGAAAAAAAGTAGCGTACATAAAAAAGGGAGCCTGTATGATGTACAGAATATGTGTAAAATTGTGCACGCCTTCAGAGTGGAGGGGAATGGAGAATTTTCAAACATCATTAAATGAGGTCAATGTTTAATACTCTATAAGTCAAAAGTAACTCATTTAAGAATATGAATGATATTATATATAATTTCATTTCACCCCAAAATGATTGTGCTTGGTGTAATTTCCCTTTAAAATTAATCATTGTTAATTACAAATTTGATGATTGCTTCTTATTCTCAACTACTTGTGTTTTTTCACACGAATGGATCTTTAAGCCACTGATAACATCTTTTAGAATTTGCTAATTTATAAGGAATGGAGCCAAGTCAAGAACAAACCATCAATACTGAAAAAAAAGTTTGTATGTTCCTTAAGTATACCGAAGATATTATACAAGGAGCCATCCATTTTCAGAAAGAGACTGGGAGAGAAGGAAGGAAGGAAAGAGGGAAGGGAATGGAAAGAGAACGGGGAAGAGGGAAGAAGTGGGGAGGGGCTGGGGGAGGAGGGAAGAAGAAAGGAACGAAGGAAAGGAGAAAAGAAAGGGTCTCACCAAATACAGTTTTTGACACAAGTCACTTTCTCATATCCCACATTTTTCTAAACTATTCTGGGAGTTCTAGGACTGCAGCAATAGTTCTATAGTTCTATTGCTTCATTTTAATCATTTCATAGGACCTTGAAATACTAAGAATTTCTCTTGGGACAAGTCTTTGCCTTTCAAAAGGCCAATTGTTTCCTTCTTCCTCGTAAGTGAACAGAGACAGATTCCTGCTCGTGTTTTAGGGGGTGGAAGTGAAGGAATCAGAGAGCAAGCTGTGCCAAGTGCGTGCAGTCCCAGGGAGGGAAGGATGTGTCCACACCTGTGGACAAAACATCCAGCCAGTCTTTTCATATTCTGCAAACTTTAACTACCTTCCTACACCAGTGGCCAAGTGTGCTTTGTGATTCCATCCAATCCAGGAGAGTTATAATGTTTGCTCGACTTTGAATCCAACAATTCTGCACACGCTACTTCCTGCCTCTAAATAAGCATTTTCATTTGCTTCTTTCCTCCCCTTTCAGGTGGAAGTAAGCTTGAAATCCTTTAAAGTAAAATTGTACCCCTCAAGGTCATTGCCTGAGTAATAGCTGGCAGGGGGGCACTTGGTTTTTCAGATAAGATCTCTGAGAGGTTAGAAAAAAGGTTGGGGTCCCTTCCACTGGCTGAGGCTTCAGGGTCTAATTTTCTTTAAATGAGGACAATCCAAAATAAGGTGAAATGTTTTATTGTTTTTTTAAATGTGTAGTTTTTAACAAAGGAAAACTCTTAAAGTATATGCATACAAAAATCCAACATGGGTATAACAGCTAACTTCAGAGTTGATTAAAAGGTTAGCTCATAACACATTGACTCTCCGTGTGGCTTGTGATGGGGCTGGAGCCAAAGTGGTAGGAAGGTTATTTTATGCCAACCCTATTGGCATCCCTGTGTAAGTTCAACTTGATCTAAAGATAAAGGGAAGATCCTAACCATAAATTTGAAGCTGCAGCCTGATGCTCCCCTCCCCCTTCCCTTCTAGTTGTAGCATAAAACCGACTTTAATGTCTTCAGGGCTACTTGCAGACTTCTTTGTCAGATAAGTTTATCCTTACAATTAGCGAACTAGGTAGGGAACTGTGGCTCACACCTGCAATCTCAGCACTTTGTGGGAGTCAAAGAAGGATCACTTGACCCCAGCGACTTGAGGCTACAGTGAACTATAATGATGCCACTGCACTTCAGCCTGGGCAACCAAGTGAGACCCCAGCTTAAGAAAAACAAAGCAAACAAACAACAACAACAAAAAAAAACAGAGGGAACTCAAGATGGTCACTCATTCCCATTTTCTCAAACAGCCTCTTCATTTTTCAGGAAACCCTAACGATAGAGCCATACTTTCTGTACCAACTCAGAGTTCTAAACCACTCCTGTGGTAGTTTTTTATTAATACATTCCATGCCCCTTTTCAGATCTCCTGTACCTCTGGAGAGCACACAAATTGACGATGTCATGAGTAAGCAGGTGGGACAAGGAGAAGAGAAAGCATCTTTTGTGATCTGTCACTGTCCTTTATGATCTTCCCTACTGTGTCCCTGTTTCCCGCACAGTCTGCAAATCAGAGTCACCTCTCCCGTTGATAACTGACGTCTGCGATTTTTCTGTTGTCTTCTGCTCTCTGTGAAACAAGCTAACCCCAAACTCCTGGGCAGGGGGATTGGCATCACGTGACCCCTCTTCTTGGCTCTCTGTTAGTATTTGGAAAGAACATCCCATTGATTGCTACTTGGGCAGTTTCCCTTTCCTCACCATACTATGCTTCAAAGAGAGACTTTGCTCAGAGTACGTCTGCAGGACAAACACGATGCTGATCTTAATAATTAAAACACTTCCTGCCAGGATGCACTTTTAGTTGTTGACTGTTGTGTTCCAGAAAATATAGATCGCTCTAATTATTATTTCCCCTCCAACCCCTGGATCAGCAATGAAGCTGGGACTGTTTTCCATTTCATAGCTTCAAATATTTGATTTCTTCAGGCTAATGATTACATTACAATGATGCTTAAAACAACAACAAAAAAGAACCTGCAGCAGAAATTCTGGATCAAATATCCTTAAAAGAGATAAACGGATGAATGTGGGATAGTCTTCTCCATAAGAATCTTGTAATTATAGTGATGTTTAAATTTTCTATTTTGTTGAGAATAAAGCTGAAGAGCTTAATGAATATCTTATTTTAAATTGTATTTACCATTTTTAAAATCCTAACATGAAAAATTTCCCCTTTTGTTTTGTTTCAATTTGGGGAGGCGGCCTTCAGGAAAAAATGGAGGGAACAGTTGTAAATGTCTCCTTGTCACATCCTCAAGTCTTCACCTTCTCAGTGCTCTGCAGTTGCCTTCACGTAGACACCACTGAGCAACGTCTCCTGAGACTGGGAGGGCACAGATGAAAGGTCAGAGCCAGGTTCAATTTCTGACTATCATGATTATTAGCAGTGAGACCCAGAGTAAATTACTTGACAACTCTATGCCTCCATTTACTCCTAGAGCTTTTGAAAACGAAAAGAAAGAAAATATTTGGCTTTATGCTGGGCATGGTGGCTCACGCCTGTAATCCTAGCACTCTGGGAGACCAAAGCAAGTGGATGGCTTGAGCTCAGGAGTTCAAGACCAGCCTAAGCAAGAGTAAGACTCATCTCTTAAAAAAAAAAAAAATAGCCATGCTTTGTGGCAGGCGCCTGTAGTCCCAACTTCTCAGGAGGCTGTAACAAGAGGATCGCTTGAGCTCAAGCATTTGAGGTTGGGGTGAGTTATGACACCACAGCACTCTACCGAGGGCAACAAAGTAAAACTCTGTCTCAAAAAAATAACAACAAAAACACAAACCAGAAAAAACCTTGGCTTTACTGGCACAAATTTATAGCAGACAGTAAATGCTGGTCCCTGCCCCTCCCAGCTGCTGACGGTTCTGGGAGGCTTCAAGGAGCTTCTTTAGGGGCCTGAGGCTTCATATTATGTTTCAAGAAGAGATGTAAGTCCTACCATGTACACGAGCCCCTGGCCCTTTGAAGTGGGCAACGTGAGCCCTTATCAGTATTAAACCATACTTGTCCCTTACCTGGTTCCTCTGCCTGGCTGTCAACTGCCCCTCATTGGCAGCCCACCTGAGTTATAGTTACTTGACATTTATTTGGCTGTTCCTGTTCCAGGAAAACGAAGAGCCAAAAGCAGGTGTGGGCCTAGTGCGGTGGCTCACAGTTGTAATCCCAGCACTCTGGGAGGCTGAGGTGGGCAGAACGTTTGAGCTGAGGAGTCCAAGACCAGCCTCAGCAAGATGGAGACCCCAGGTCTACTAAAAGTTGAAAAATTAGCTGGGCGTGGTGGCAGGTGCCTGTAGTCCCATCTACTCTAGAAGCTGAGGCAAGAGGATCACTTGAACCTAGGAGTTTGAGGTTGATATGAGCTAGGCTGATGCCACAGCACTCTGGCCTGGGCAACAGAGTAAGAGTCTGTCTCAAAAAAAGAAGAAAAAAGATATTAAAAAATTTGAAAAATTTTTAAAAAGCAAGTATGGTTGATGCCACCCTACAAAGATACACAAGAACCCTTAGCCTCTGTGAGAGAGAGAGAGACACTAAATAAATTCAAGATACCATGAAGTGGTCTTTAGAAAGAGATCTTACCCTTGGCTTTTGACTCCTTATTTTTGAAGAGTAATATTACGTTAAATAAGCACAGTTTTTCTTATAGAACTAGTCAAATTTCACATGGCCTCTTTTTGCTTTCCATGCTAACTTTTACAAGCATGAACTTATGACACAGGCTGGAACCTGCTGCACTGAGCCCGGCACGCTTTCTGGTCCATCTGTCACTTAGAAGGTTAATGTCGCTTAGAAGGTTAATGTCTTGGGTGCTTCTTTCAGAATTGCACCCTTCTGATGTTAACGACTGTGCAGGTTGAATAGGAGAGTGCTACTAGTGAAAGGAGATACAAGATCTCTCTAGACTTTCAGGAAGAGTTATAATCAGTCAAAAACAGAAATAAATTTGGGTTCTACCGTGTTTCCCTTCTCCCTCCTTCTTGGTGCTGCTCCCACTCTCTGGCCTCATCAGTTATGGGTCTGTGGATTTCTCTTTTCGTGCTTTGGGCTTTTTCTGCTAATTCATTCCCTTTACATTTTTCTGGTGCTGTTTCTTCCTTGTTTCCTCTCCTTGTTTCTTCTTGTCTCCTTTTTTTTTTTTTTTTTTTTTTTCTTTTTCTTTTTTGCTCCTTTTCTGACACTGGCATTATTTCTTGTCTTCTAATTTCCAATTTCTCATCTCTTCCATAAAAGGAATAAGTTTCATCGTTGCTGACCAAGTCTATCTATTTTTTGTTCTCTGTGGGCTTATGCTGAAGCTGTGTTGCAAACTGCCCATGTACACTGCGCCCTGATAAAACCATAGAGAGTGGAGAACCCACCCCAAAAATAAACAGTCACTTCCTCTTGGAAGGCCATTAGCAGTACAAGGAGCACTTCTTTTGTCAAAAGCTTTGAATGGAAACTATTTTTATATTAAGAGAGGTCAATGAAATTGATTTCCTGTGTTCAAATATTTCTTGGCCAGGTGCAGCAGCTCACACCTGTCATTCCAGCACTTTGGGAGGCCAAGGTAGGAGAATCTCTTGAGGTCAAGAGTTTGAGACCAGCCTGGGCAACATAGCCAAATCCCATCTCTACAAAAAATATAAAAATTGGCCAGGCTGGTAGTATGGTCCTCTAGAATCAATTGCTTTGGAGCCTGAGGCAAGAGGATCACTCAACCCAGGAGTTCAAAACTGTAGTGAGCTATAAAGGTGCCACTGCATTCCAGCCTAGGTAATCAGGTGAAGAAACCAAGACTGGCTTGGTGGGACTTCTTGAGAAGGCAAAGGAGTCAACAAATGATAAACAAGCCCGACAATGACATCTGTTCCCCCACATCTTCCCCCTTCCCTGAATTACTTTTTTCTGTATCATCATCACCATCTGACATACCCTATGTTTTGTTTATCATCAGTCTTTCCTCCAACTAGGATGCCTGTTCTGTGAGGGAGGAATTGTCTTATCTTGATCATGGCTGAATTCCTGTATCTGAACATTGCCAGTCACAGAAGGCAATGTGTGCTGAATGAATGAAATGTTACATAATAAGTGGGGAATTAGAAATGCTAACCAAGTGCTGTGGCATTCCAAGAACCCACATACAAAAAACAGGTTATTGTGTGTGTGTGTGTGTGTGTGTGTGTGTGTGTAAAAATCAGATTCAAAGAAAAGTTGATGCATTGGAATTGAAGTAAATAAAACAGCAAATAGTTCAGAAAAGGAGGGGTCATCTGGTAATAGAATAGAGATTTGTGACCAAAAGGAAATCTGATATTTTCAACCCTTGAAGAATATTGAAGGGTTTGTTCCTTCAGAAAGTTGTATTAGAAATGTTTGCATCAATCTCACAGAGGTAGGGCAAGATGGCAGCCGAGTAACAACTTCCCTGCAACTGGGCACAGTGAGTCTGGGGAGATAAGACTCCAGGCATCTCTGGCTGGTGGGATCTGCCTATAATCATCCCTTTGAGGATACAGGGAGTCAGCAAGGGACTTCTGGACCCCCAAAGGAGGACAAAAACAGTGGAAAACTGGCAAGTGGTTGCCTAATCCTGCCAGCAGCCATAAGTACAAGGAGCAGTGAGACTGCAAACTGGAAAGGCCTTAACTGTGAACTGTTTCAGTGTTTTTGGACTTGGCACTCAGTTGAACTGCCTTGGGGAGAGCTTGAGCAGGAGTGTGGAGAACTTTGGGCATTGTCTAGGGCCCAAGACTGAGCCGCTGAGCCGGAGGGAGCTAATAGTGTTTGGCTGTGGGCTGCAGGGAGCCATTGTGAGAGAACTGCTCCAGCAAGCTCCGCCCTCAGGATCACCGCAGAGCAAGGATCAGGCGGGAGCTAGTAACCTAGTGACTGAACAGCCTAAAGGCGGGGACTGAGCTGCCTTACAGCCTTAACCCTCAGGGGCAGAGAGAGACCGGTTTTGGCACACTGGAGCCGTGGGCTGTTGCCCTGGGTAGAGTGCTATGGCATCACAGCTCATAGCAACCTCAAACTCCTGGGCTTGGCACCACGCAGACCTCCATAAGAGCTGCGCCATGGCCCCGACCCGTGACCTGCACTCACTGGGCCTCTACATGCCCTGACCAGGAGCTGCGGGAGCTGCACAACCCTGCGTCCTCCCTCCTGTACCCTACCTGCCTCCACAGCAACCTGCTCATCTGGACAGAGACTCTGGTAGCCAAATGCCCTCCGGAGCCTTCCCTGCCTCTGCATAGAGCCCTTCTCCTGGCCAGAGACTGCTGGAGCCTTGGGCTCTCTGTGCCAAAGTAACTGGGCGCCAAGGACTCCCAGAACCCTGTGCACCACCTCCCACCCTGGTGCTGCATCTGGGTGTGTCACACTCCAGAGCTTCTTCCACAAGCAGAACTCCCAGGCTGGGCAGCCCCAGAGGAACTACACAGGGTCACTCCCTACAAAGATCCAGCAACAATACAGTGATCCTTCTGGGGTCTAATCTTGGAGAGACACCTCCCCACCTCTGAGGACCATTGCCAGAAGCAATGGTGAAAAGCAATCATGAGGTGAAATCAACAGAAAAACTCTGGCAATATGAATAATCAGAGTAGATCAACTAGCCCAAGGATCAATGGGCCAGACACAGCACAAGATTCCATGCACAAACAAATAGCTGAGATGTCAGAAATCGAATTCAGAATCTGGATAGCATATAAGATTGAATTAGATTTCCAAGCAGTAACCCAAAAGTCATCTCAAGAACTCAATGAATTCAAAGACCAAATGACCAAAGATTTTAACACATTGAGACA
>CAUYPK010112340.1:0-39376 GCA_963574355.1 Loris lydekkerianus
AGAGAGCCACACCACGCAGTGACCTGCCAAAACAGACAAACACTCACACAAAAGCATATAATTTTAACAATAATATATTAAACACATAATATAACATGCTCAGTCAGGTGTTTTTTGTTACCTTGTTCGCCACCCCTGTTAAATCACACTCTTTTAAATTGCACGTGAGCCTTATGGACATCCCGTATGTTACTAATTATGCTCAGAAGTTGTATAAAATTATGAGAAATCTGATGTCTTGAAATAATGCTATCAGTTATAATTTTACTTATTATCTTAAAATTTTATTTGTATCACAGAAAGTAACAAAACTTCCTTGATAATTGCATCATTATTGTAATAAACCCTCATCAGAATTTACGGATATTTTAGGTCTGCCGCCTAGGCAGGGTGCAGTAGCTCATGCCTGTAATCCTAGCACTCTGGAAGTCCGAGGTGGGTGGATTGCCTCACCTCACAAGTTTGAGACCAGCCTGAAAAAGAGCAAGATCCCCATCTCTAAAAATAGCCAGGGTTTGGGGCCAGTGCCTATAGTCCCATCTACTCAGGAGTTCTAAGGCAAGAGAATCACTTGAGCTCAAGAGTTTGAGATTGCTGGGAGCTATGAGGCCATGGCACTCTACCCAGGGTGACAAAAGTGAGACTCTGTCTCAAAAAAAAAGGCTGTCACCCATACACAGTTAACGTTTTGATTCTTCTCTAAAAGCACTTGCAATCAGCTACAGTCCAAAACTATTTCTTTGTCAAAGACATTTATGGTCAGGACTCTGACAAGTACTCTGGAAGAAAGGTTTCCAATAACTTTAAGATCGACCATCAAACTTGACAAAGAATTTCCAACATTCTAATAAGAAACTTCTGAAACTGCTATTCTAAGATCAAGTAGAATAAGAATTAGTTACATGGGACTACATAATTGATGGGGATAATGTTTTTATTAATTTTCATTTGAAATTTTGTGGGTTCTTTAATTTTTTTTTTTTTTTCAGATTTAAGGAAATACCTTTTCTTTTAAGGTCTATCTTATAGAAATCAGTTAAAGTACATTTTTGTGAATAAAGATGTAAATTTTTACTTTTCTCCCTACCTGATCCTCTGGAGTCTAGAACTTGAAATATTTTTATTTTATGTCAATATAGTTATTTGCATAAGTTCAATGGGAATCTGTTCTCTGGATAACAGGATATAATCAGAAACATTGATTATGTTATTAAGGCTTTGACTGGAATATCATATTTGAGAATGTATACAAAATGTTTGGCTTCAAGGATTCCCAGTCTTACAGTGAGAAAGTAAAAACTGACACTTTCTAGCAGGTCCAGGAACCTCAAGGTATTTTGGGGGGCCTTAAAAAGAGAAAAATATAGGTGGCGCCTGTGCTCAGTGGGTAGGACGCCAGCCACATGTACCAGAGCTGGGCCTGCTAAAACAAAAAAATAGCTGTGCGTTGTGGCAGGCGTCTGTAGTCCCAGCTACTGGGAAGGCTGAGGCAAGAGAATCACTTGAGCCCAGGAGTTTGACGTTGCTGTGAGCTGCCACATCACAGTACTCTACAGAGGGCAACAAAGTGAGATATCTCAATAAAAAAAAGAGAGAGAGAGACGGAAATACAAATACATAGATACTGCAGGTGAAGTCTAAAATTAGCCTTGGTTTGTTTTTTTAAAAGACCAATCTGAGATTCCATATTAAAAGTTCCAGCAAAGCAAACCTAAAACAACCTATGTAATCAACTGCTTTCTTTCCTTCTTTCCTTTTTTTCTTTCTTCCTTCTTTCCTTTCTTTCTTTCTCTCCTCTCTTTTTTCCAGCAGAACCATACTCTGTTGCATAGGCTAGAGGGCTAGAATGCAGTGGTGTCATCATAGCTCACTATAATCTCAAACTCCCGGACTCAAATGATCCTCCTGGCTCAGCCTCCCAAGTAGCTGGGACTACAAGCTTGTGCCATCATGCCTAGCTAATTTTCCTATTTTTAGTAAAACTAGGTTTATATCCAGAAGACCAAAAATCACAATATAACAAAGACATCTGTACCAGACTGTTTATTGCAGCCTAATTCATAATTGCTAAGTCGTGGAAGAAGCCCAAGTGCCCATCAACCCACGAATGGACTAGCAAATTGTGGTACATGTATACCATGGAATATTATGCAGCCTTAAAGAAAGATGGAGACTTTACCTCTTTCATGTTTACATAGATGGAACTGGAAAATATTCTTCTTAGCAAAGTATCTCAAGAATGGAACAAAATGTATCCAATGTACTCAGCCCTACTATGAATCTAATTTATAGGGAAACTTACTAAATGCAGAATACAAATGTCTACATACAATAA
Source organism: Loris lydekkerianus (assembly GCA_963574355.1). Lineage (NCBI taxonomy): Eukaryota > Metazoa > Chordata > Mammalia > Primates > Lorisidae > Loris > Loris lydekkerianus. The sequence goes on from CAUYPK010112340.1 coordinate 2,336, forward strand.
CTTATAAAATGCCATGAATTCTATGTTGAACAGTTTGATGAGAATATTTCAGATTGTATATGAAACCAGCACATTGTACCCCTTGATTGCACTAATGTACACAGCTATGATTTAACAATAAAAAAAAAAAGTAAATACCAAGGCCAAGAATACCAAGGCAATCTTGAAAAAAAAAAAAAAAGAAACAGATATAGATATGTATGTATACACTATGGTATACTGCCCATCCTTAAAGCATGAAACAATGTCTTTTGCAGCAACTTAGATGGAACTGGAAGCCACATGATTCTATGTGAAGTATCTCAGGAACAGAAAAATTGATTCCACGTGTACTGACTTGTAAGTAGAAGCTAACCAATGAGTATACATGGGCATAATGAGTGCTGTAAAGGACTTAGGAGACTCAGAAGAGGGGAGGGTGAGGAGGATGAAGGATCAAAAACTGCCTGTCAGGTGCAGTGTATACTATTTGAGTGATGCATACACCAAAAGCCCTGACTTCATCACTGTACAATTCATTGATGCAACAGAAAACCACTGGTACCCCAAATCTATTGAAAGAAAAAATGGAAGAAAAAAATTTTAATTTTTGTTAAAAAGGAGCAGAGAAATGGGCAGTAGTGAAGAAGGGTAGGGAATTGTGGTTGGGGGCCATCCTTCCTTCCTGTTTTCAATATTAGAACATGTGTGTGTGCTTATGGGAATATAATGTGGAAGCACTTGATAATGCAAAATAGGGATTAAATAGGACCTAGAATTACTTTGAGTAAAAAGAGCAAAAACATTAAAATTAAAACATGTGCAATATCATGAGCTGAAATTCAAAGAAATGAGCAGATAAACACTGCCTTCTCACATATTTTGGGAACTTTTCATTTTATTCCCCTTAAACAGGTATTACAAACACCTAGATGTGCAAAGCACTAGGTTAGGCTTTGGGGAAAGAGTGATAGTTACCTCTGTCCTCATGGAACTAGCAATTCATTCTACTATAGTAAAAATGAAATCACAACAAATTGGTTAAGTATTAAGAGAGACCGGAGAAGTGCAGGATGCTGAGTAAGCACATTGCAGGCTTCCAGAAGAGGTAACAGCGAGGAATAAATGTGAAGGTTTAGAATAAGCTAGCTGGGTAAAGATGAAAGAATGAACTTGGCAGAATAAATAGCATATATTAAAGCCCAATAATAAGAGAAACCTTAAAGTTCTGTTTGCCTGAAGCTCAGCAGAGGAAAGACTAATAGCAAGAAAGGAGGTTGGAAAGGCAAGCAAGGATCAGATTATTGTAACTTTTATTGAGGTGTTCAGACTTTTGCTGTGGCTGATCACCAAAATATTTTTAACAAGAATTATGTCAGACTTTAGAAGAAACAATTCTGGCAGATACTTGAAGAATGCATCAAAAGAGAGCAAAGATGGCTTGGAGCCTGTAGTACAGTGGTTATGGCATGAGTCACATACACCAAGCCTGGCAGGTTCAAACTCAGCCTGGGCCAGCTAAACAACAATGACAACTGCAACAAAAAATAGCCAGGCACTGTGGTGGGTGCCTGTAGTCCCAGCTACTCAGTAGGCTGAGGCAAGAGAATCACTTAAGCCCAAGAGGTTAAGGTTGCTGTGAGCTGTGATGTCACAGCACTCTACTGAGGGCAACATAGTGAGACTATGTCTAAAAAAAAAGAGCAAGACTTAAGGAGACCAGTTAGAAAACTATTAGATTAATCAGAACAGATATGAGAGATGTCACCACTAGGCATGGGAATAGAAGTAGTTAGATTTAGCACATACAGTTGATGCCTGTTGGCAAATTCTGGTTTGAAATTTTGCCTACTTGATAAAATTTGTAACCCCCAAATTATCCCTCATTTCACTTTCACAGTCACTTGTGGACATGCACAGTGCAGTGAAAACCTTGAGTTGCCCAACGCCCGCTCAGCTGAGGTCAAACAAGGCAATGGCCTGCCTTCTTGCTTCAGTTCTCAAGCTGTCAACAAGTATCCTTTCACAGTGTATTTAGTGCCATGTTTTTCACATTGATGCTTTTCATTCGTGGTTGCACTGTTTAACAAATTGTTTAAGTGCTATTTAGTGTTGCTAATGCAAGAAGGTTATGATACGCCTTAAGGAGCTAATTCATTTGTTAAAATAAGCTTCATTCAGGCATGAGTTGCAGTGCTGTTAACCCTGAGTTCAACATTAAGGAATCAACAGAATCTATTTAAGGTGTATTTAACATATTTCTATTTAAGGTGTAGAAAAATATAGAAAACAATGTGGTATATTGATTGGTTGACAAAAATGTTGTGAGGAGAGGCTCACAGGAACCTCAATCTGTATTTCCTCCAGGAATAGCTGTTTAAGTGGTATTCACTAATTCAGTGGTCACAGCAACTTTAAAGAACATAATAAAGGCAAATAGTAAGAATCTATTGAAGAATGTACAAGAAGGCTTCATAATTTTTTGAATGGAGGTAATAGAGAATGATAAAGGATAATTCTCAGGTTTCTGGTAGCATTTATTAAAAGAGGGAAGAGAGGAAGAGCAGTTTGGGGAGAGGCAGTAGCCATAGGGATCAGAGGTAACGTTTGACATGAGTTAGAGGTTCCTGAAAGACATCCAACTGGACGCGTCCATAGATAACATTTGGGGTGTGGATTTCAGGAATAGGATAGGATGATCTTTGGATTCATTTTCATATGTGCAGTAGATGGTGTTTGCAGCCAGGAATGTGAGATGAGATTATCCAAGGACAGCATGAATAATGAGAAGAGGTGATTATCTAGGAGAAAATTTTGAGAAATATCAATAAAGGGAATGGAAGTATGCAAAGGACACTAGAAGCAGAGCAGAGAGAGGAAAACCAGAAAGTACACATCATTAGAGCTGGGAGAAAAGAACATTTCAAGAAAGAAGATGTTGTTCGTATTATCAAACACCAAAAGATTAAAGACTAAAAAGTATTTGTGGAATTTAGTGAAAAGATTTATAAATCTTCCTGAGAATGATTTCGTAAAGTGATGGTTAAAACCTGATTATATTGGATTAAGTAGTGTACAGAAAAAGAGAAGTCCGATTTGAAATCAATGTAGATGCTTTTTCTTTATTCTCCAAGTTTTCTGCTAAACTTTTGCATTATTTATCATTGATAGTTGATTGATCACACATAGACATGACATACAGGCATTTTTTTCTTGATTATTTTTCGAAAGATGAACCCGTTAAATCTCACCCTTTATCTGGATTTCCATTTTATTCTGTGAGAATGATTGTATATGTTCCATCTTCTCAGAGACAGAGAGACCCCACAATGTTTTTTATGCTTTTCTCAATCACATTAACTTCCAAATAATTCTGCTGCTTTTAATATTCAGTACTCAAGCTGAAATCTGACTTATGCCATCTTTTCTCCTCTGCAAACTATAAATACTTACAATAGCTAAACATATTATATACCTTTAATCAGAAGTAAAATCTTATTTATAGAATAATGGAGGAGTTGATTTTAATGAAAATTGAATTAATAGTTGAACACTTAGATTTTAAGAACTAAGTGAAAAATATAGTGATAAATAGGAACTTGGTTAATATTTTTAAATTTACCAATAAGTCTCAGAATAACATTGATTTTATGCGATTATTCTTTTCTATTTAACTTTAAATGTTAAATAATGGTAAACTTACCAATGTTATAAAAATATAACAGAGAGTTCTATGTGCATGTCACCCAGATTCTTCAAATATTAACATCTTACCACATTTGTTTAATTATTTTGACTTTTCTCTGGAAAATTTAAAAACTTTTAAGTTTCACACACAATATCCCTTAACCTCTAAAAACTTAAGTGTATTTTTCCTAAAAGTAAGGTCATTCTCTTATGTGATCTCAATTATCAAAGTTGAGAAATCAACATTGATATAGTACTGTGTCCTGTTCTATCCAGTATGACAGCCACTAGTCATATTTACCTATTTATGTTTAAATTAATTAAAATTAAATATATTAGAAATTCAGGTTCTCAGTCACACTAGTCAGTTTTCAATCATTCAGCATTCCAGTGGCTGTTGTATTGGAGAACATAGATGCGGAATACTTCCATCATTGCAGAAAATTCTGTTAATAATGTTCTGAGCAGTCATATTTTGCCAGTTATTCTACTAATGTCCTTTTTAGCAAAGAAAAATGATTTTTCTGGTTTAGGATCCATTTTATGATCACATGTGAGTTTAGTTGTCATACGTTTTTAGTTTCCTTTAATCTGGAATAGTTTTCAGAATTTGTTGTTTAGGACCTTAACATTTTAAAAGAGTTACAGGCCAGTTTTTTTATTTTTTATTTTATTATTTCAGATTGATATGAGGTTACAAATGTTTAGGTTAAATTGTTTTCATTTCTAGGGTAAAGTTCAATTTGTAGTTGAGCCCTTTACCAAGGGGGCATGCTGAACACCCTGACATTGTGCAGATTAGGTGAGATCCTGCAAATCACCCTCTTTTCTCCTCCTTCCCTCTTTTTCTTTCCCCTCATTAGTGTATACCTGTATTTTTCTTTCACATGGGCTTGTAGTTATTTATATATTGGTGTCATATTAGTACTGAGTGCATTGGATATTTTTTTTCCATTCATGAGATACTTTACTAAGTAGAATGTATTTCAACTCCATCCAGGTAAACACAAAAGATGTAAAGTCTTCGTCTTTTCTTATGGCTAAATAGTATTCCACAGTATACATATACCATAGTTTGCTAACCCATTTATGAATTGATGAACATTTGGGTTGATTCCACATCTTGGCAATTGTGAATTGAGTTACAATAAACATTCTAGTGTAAATGTGCTTGTAGTAAAATCATTTTTTTTTTCTTCAAGGTAGATACCCAGTAATGGGATTGCAGGATCAAATGAAAGGTTGACTTTTAGTTCTTTGAGAATTCTTCATATCTCTTTCCATAGAGGTTTGTAATCCCACCAGCACTGCAAAAGTGTTCCCTCAGCACATCCCTGTCAGCATCTGTAGATTTGGGATTTGGTGATGTAGGCTAATCTCACTGGAGTTAGATGTGATCTCAGAGGGGTTTTGATTCATATTTCTTAGATTATTAGAGATGATGAGCATCCTGAGTGGCAGTGCAGTTATTTTATAGATTATTCCTCATTTTGAGTTTGGTGTTTTCTCAAGATTAGTTTTAGGTATTAGATTGTGTATTTTTCAGTGCATCATATCATTCTTTATTATTTTTTGCCTGTTTAGAAAATTGTGCAAGCTTTGTATATACATATGGTTCTTAATCAATTATTCAAATTTTATTTATTTACTTATTTTATTAAATCATAGCTATGTATATTAATGCAATCATGGGGTACAATGTGCTGATTTTATATACAATTTGAAATATTTTCATCAAACTGGTTAACATAGCCTTTGCCACATTTACTTAGTTACTATGTTAAGACATTTATATTCTGCACTTAGTAAATTTAATATGTACCCTTATAAAATGCACCATAGGTATGGTCCCACCAATAACCCTCTCTCCACACATCCTCTCCACTCCCCTCCCTCTCTCCCCCTTTTCCCCTTCTTCTTGGGCTATAATTGGGTTATAGCTTTCATAAGAAAGCTATAAATTGGTTTCATAAGAGGGTTGAGTACATTGGATACTTTTTCTTTCATTCTTGAGATACTTTGCTAAGAAGAATATGTTATAGCTCCATCCATGTAAACATGAAAGAGGTAAAGTCTCCATCTTTTTTAAGGCTGCATAATATTCCGTGGTGTACATATACCACAATAGATGTTTTTTCTTAGAATTTTTAACTTCAATATCTTTCTTAAAATACAATACTAAATTGAACGATGCATTTCAGATGTTTTCTGAGTAGTGTAGAGTACAATATACCTATTACCTCCCTTGTTCTAAACCCTATACTTTACTAAAATGTAACTTTTGCTCAATTAAATTTTACATTATTCATTTCAACTCATTGATTGACATGTAGGAAGCTTTAACAATTTTCCATCATTTATTCTTTCAGAAAAATTGTATTAAGGGTCTATGATGGTACCATGATAATAAACATACAACAGTGAACAGAGTAGATACTTTCTCTGCCATCAAAAAGTTTATAGTCTTGTATGGAAAAATTTATTCTAACAGTGGATTAGATAAATTATTATTTGTATAATTAACACATTTAATAAATTTTATATTAAAGAGTAGAACTTAGCTTTGTGCAGTGGCAGTATCATAGTCAATGTGCTTTATTCAAAGCACAATGATGAGAAATTGAAAACTTTTCACAATACCCCACTGTGAGGACTTCTAATACAATCAGCACTGGGCAGCTCAGTATTAGTCCATTTGCACATCTTTAAGATGTCCCTGTAGGACAGAATTTCAAGTGGCAGGGACCGTCTCTGTCTAGCATTGCATTGGTTGCCCGCCACACAATGGTGGCTGACTTTCTTGGCAAGAGAGGCCAACAGGGGAATGTAAATGTGTCTTCCCAGAGGCTTCTCAATTTTCTTTTGTCTCTGTCCAAGTGCACGGCCTCAGGCATACAACCTCTATAATCAACCTGAGATTGTGACACAGTAAGCTTTGATACTTGGTGAGGCATGAGTTGGTCAACCAAAGATACCCCTCAGTGTTCATAATTGTGATCACTGCGTATGGTACCCAGACTTTTGAGTTTTGTCCCAAAGTCAACTTATCAGTCTCTTGCACCAGCATAGCAGTGGCTGCAAGCGTTGTGAGGCATGGGGCCGTCCTTTCGAGACTCCATCAAGTTGCTTAGAGAGAGAAGCAGGTGGTCTGGCCCAGGGCGCTGCAGTCTGGGTGAGCACTCCCTCAGCTTCTCTTTTTCTTCCCCTGATATGTACAGTCTTTGGTGTCTGTACATCCTTTCTCTCTAGAGGATCAAGTGAATCAAGTCTAGGTCAAGGATCAAAGCCTGGTCCCCAACAATCCAAGGAAAAAAGATGACTTTACACCATCATCCTGACCACATGCATGGCAGCAAAGGTGGAAGGAATCCTCACTTGGATTCATCACAGCTGGCTGAATAGGGCTTCACTGCACTGTAGGAAGTAAAGATAATTTTTAAAATTGTCAACATGCCCTGCTCCAGCCACATACTGGAGCATAGTATGTCAATGCACAGCTGAAGCCTAAGGAAACTCCTCAAGGGACTTGGAATTTGGACTTTGGACTTTGGGAAAAGGAGAGGAGGGATGTGACAGGGAAAAGTGAAAACTCACATGTATATTAGCCCACCACCACAGTACAATTAAGGCCTGGATAAAGAACCCGAGAGGAGTCACAGTTCCTGAAATCTGCGACCTGATCCAGACCAGGGAAACAGAAAAGCTCAGGAAGGTGACTCTGAAGTTTGCTGCCTGTAGCGCCATGCGATGGTGCTGCAGCAGAAGGAACAGGAAAAAACTACAGGACAGACCAGAAATACTTCTGTGCCTTAGATTTTATTAAAAAGTGATGTAAAATTGAATGTGAAAAGTGGTTAATACTGGCTCCTACAGAGGCAAGCTGATATTGAGAGTCCAAATAAAAAAATATATATATATATATATATATATGGAGTCTCAAAAGGGGAGATGAGAGAGGGTAGCTGAGGAGGGTGAGGTCCAGGACAACAGGGCTTCTCAGGGAGACCACACGGATACACGGCAGGGTCCTCTCCATGGTGACTCAGCTCTTGAGAATTTGTAGACTCAACTTCCTAGAACTTGAAAATTTCCACTTCTGTGAAATCCTGTAGTTCTGTAGGGGCTGGAACAGCAGCTCTCACTTGATTCAAATTGGCCAATGAAAAATGTGAACTATGGGTTGGAACGTTTTGACTGGAGATAAAAAGGGAAAGACCAAGCCAGTTGGGGAGTGCGGCCATTTGGAATTCTTCTATGCCATAAGCTCCCCGCCAGTGAATAAAACCCTTCCACTTATTTAAAAAAAAAAAAAAAAAAAAAATAGAGAAAACTATGATTCATATATGTGGTCATTATACAGAGTCTATTTAATAGCACTATTTTTATCTATTTATTTATTTATTTTAGAGACGGGGTCTCACTCTGTCACCAGTCTGGAGTGCACATGGTGCAATCATAGCTCACTGCAGTCTGGAACTCTGGGGATCAAGTGACCCTCCCATGTCAACCTCAACACAAGTATCTTTAAAGAAACAATATGCAAATGAAGAAATACGAGGGTAACTTGTGTCTGGAAATCAGCCTTCAGTCTAGTAAAAAGTAAATCTCCTTTAAATAACTTTACAGAATCGTTGCAGTTTGATATTTTAAAAAACATTTTTTAAGAAACTTGTGTTGGAGAATATGTAACAAGTAGGGAACCTGACAAGTTGTGTATGGCCTTTAGAAGTTGCAGGGCATTAAAACATGCTTTAAGAACCCACTACTGCTCTTTGAATAGCTCCACTTCAGGGAATATACTTCAAGAAATAAGCTGAGACGGGAACACCAGGAGGATCTATTTATTCCAAATGAATAACTGGAAACATCCTAAGTGCTGAAAACTGGTGGCATTGTTAGGAATACATTGATAAATTCCCAAGTGTAACAATCACAACTCTGTGAACTAGGACAATGCTAGGAAGTGTTTACATAACATGGTAACAAGTACACAAACTGACACATGAAGCCTAATTAGAAAAGCCTTTTGCTTTTCTAATTCTTTTCCTGAAAGGGGAAACATAAGCTTGAGGATGAAATAAATGAAAGATTCAGCTATAGTGGGAAGAACTTTAGAAATATAAATTTGTAGACATAAGTTCATGGTCAGTGTCCAAACTTGTCACTCATGAAAATTGTACTTGGCTGGTACAACATTGTTTGTTTTGTTCTTCTATAATGTATTTTTAAATTGGGGTTTGACATCTACACAGTTACACGCAGGTGTACAGTGAACCAATGCTGACTTAGCGGATGTTCTCTGATTCATTTCTCTTAGTCTCCACTCTCAGTTGTTGACCCAACTCGCGGGTCAGTTGATCAGGGTTACCTGGAGGAGGGGGTGAGAATGAGAAGGGACAAGGGACGCGAAAGAATGGAGACAAGACAGGAGTCTGATCATGTCTCGTTTATTGTAACTCTTTCCAGGGTAAATATAGGCAGTGAAATGCAGGAGGAGCCTCAGGAAGTCGTCACAAGGTCTCCAGACAACCTAACAGTACACGATTACCATGTGATTTATAAGAATCCTAGCGCTTTCAGAGAAACAGAAACTTAGATCATGTTAGTACAGATAATGGTGCTTGGCCTCTTTTTTATATGGATGCTGTAATGTCAGCTCTCCACAAGTTGTCCCAAATTCAGCTTCTTATATTCTTTCTCCCCTCCTCACTTCTCACCTGCTGATAATATAGAATCATTTAGCGCCTCTAGCATCTTAACAGACTGTTGACCAGCAATCTTATGCAGAAACATCCCTGTTACCAGGTAACTGGTCACGATGTGTCAAAGGTTCAGCTTGATACAGTTTTACCAGTGGGAACCATCTCCTGCATCGAGATACTTTGTATACTCCAGAGGATTCCTTGTAATTCTCCCCAGATGATGTTCCACCGTACCATGTGACCACTATTCTGACTTCATTCTCCATCTAAAGTTTCCCTTGTTTTTGCATGTCACATAAATAGAATCATACGATATTTAACTGTGTATGTCTGTTTTCTTTTGAATCAGTGTATCTGTGAGAATAATTCACATTGTTGACTGCATCAGTTTACTTTTTATTGGTGTGTGATATTCTGTTATATGAATATACCATGTTTTTGTTATCCATTTTCTTACCGGTGAATATCTCTGTTACTTTCATGTTTGAGTAATTATAAATAAATTTCTGAATGTCTTTTGGTAAACATACACACTCATATCTCTTACACAGATTTAGGATATGCATATGAGTAGAATAGCTCAAATGTGTTCAGCTTTAGGAGACACTGCAAAATTGTTTTTTTTGTTGTTGTTGTTTGTTTTTTTTTGTTTGGGGGGGGGAATGTATTGGCAATGGCCCTGTCCAGTGAACTATACAGTCATTTCTATACAGCCTTATTTAACCTGCTTGATCTAGAAAGGGGGAGGGTGCAACTCCTGTTTGCTGATCCATCTGAAATTGCAATTTCAAATTGTAATTACAAATTTTCAGTCGTAACAGATTTTAAGCATTTAGGTTAAAAAAAGGTAAAGTTCTCTAAGTTTGTTTGTTTGTTTGTTTTTGGCTGGGGATTCATTGAGGGTACAATAAGCCAGGTTACACTGATTACATTTGTTAGGTAAAGTCCCTCTTGCAATCATGTCTTGCCCCCAAAGCAAGATTATCTCAAAGTCAAGAGCAATACTGCAGTTGTTTTCCACTTTCCCAGTGATGCTCAGAGTGAATGCAGGCTTGGGCTGCTGAGCCTTCTTGCGGCAGCCTGACCCAAGCCGCTGCCCCCTGTTCTGTGGCGCTGCTGGATGAACTGGCCCAAACTGCCTTGCTCACTCTCTGAACTGCCACAGGGCTCAGCGTTAGGCTGCAGCAATCACCTCTGCATACATTTCTACAGCAAGGGTCCTTCTTTTTCTTGTATTTCACAAAATAATGAAATATAATATGATATGATATTATATGATATAATCACCACACATGGTGGATTAGCAGCAGTAGCTCAGCTTTCTTGGAGCTACATGAATTTATCCTCAGTGGAGAGATCAAGAGGCAATTTGCTCCATTATTGGCCTGGTGAGGAGTTTCCATCACTGACCCTGCAGCTCCATCTGAATAGCACGCTGGTCATTATCTCCTACTTGGGATGAGTATTCCCCCTTCCACAAGCAACTCCTCAGGGATCATTTTCAGATTCTAAACTTTTCTGAGCTAGTTTTATAAGAGCAAGAGGGACCAAGGGGATAAAAGGTAAAATTGTATAAAAATGGGTGAATAATCAAAAATCTTGGCTGATCACCAAATACCCACCCAAGTGATTATCAGGATACTTCTCTGAGGAATGAGAGCTGTGTCTCCAAACAGGCTGCAGCTATGCCCTGGGCATACACACTCGATAAATGGGAAATTCAGTTTTGCCTTGATCTAATGGTTAGAATTGGGGTGGCTACTCTGGAGTCCATGCCACACGAGAGCTGGGGGGGGGGGCAAAATGAGGGGACATAGCTGTTTACTCCCTTTAGTATCTGAAGATATTGCTGTAATTCTATCCTGAAAAGGGCTGACTCCAGAGACATGAGGCACTGGATACTTTTCCATTTGTGGCATCAGAATATATGGAGAGTGTAGGTAAGTACCTATATACTCGAGTATAAGCTGAGTTTTTTTGGCACAAAATTTGTGCCAAGTTCGGGTTTTTCGGCACAAATTTTGTGCCGAAAAACTCAGCTTATACTCGAGTATATACGGTAATTTAAGTTTTCAATGCCTCACTCTCCTTACGTGTGAAGTGTGCACAGCAGCAATGCCCCAGACTGATGGGATTCTGTGGAAAATAGGCAGGATGACCTGGTACTTAGTGACATTCAATGATATTAGCTGCCTTTGGTAGAAATGTTTTAAAAATACAAGTCAAAACACAAAATAAATACTACAAGTTAGTGTCAGTGACAATTTGGCAGTTTTACAGCGTTAGAAATGTTTTGGGTTTCTAAGTCTTGTGCTAAAGGCATTTCACATTGGTGCCTATGTCCCTGGGGGGGGGAGTCCAGTCTTCACTTAAAAGTTTCTGACCTGCCTTTTTTGGGGGGGAGGGGGGGAGGTTTGGGTAAAACCGAAGGGTGTTTGTTATTTTCAAAGCTGTGGAGTAGAATAGTCCAGACCGGTGAGTTCATTAATGGCTTTGCTTGAATTTAAAACAGCTGTAGATAGGAAAAAATCTAAGTCTCCTCATTTGCTTTTTAGTGGGGTAGCACATCCCATACTTTAGAATAAGTAGGGGTGCCTCGCTTAAATAAAAATAGCATATCCTGTACAATTGCGTGGCGGGTTTGAGAATAAAGCTACTCTGTCGTGTTGTGGTAGTACTTTTTGCTTTAATATTGAACAGCTTGCTATTTAAATATTGGGCAAAAAAGTATTAGTTGGCTGCCTTACCGCTGTGACCGCTACCGTCCTGGCCTTTCTTCACTTTCTGCTTCTCCTCCTCCCTGTTCCTTCTCTTCCAGCCTCCAGAACCACAAATTGTGCATCCTCATTAAAATGGCCTATGGGACTAGAGAGAGCCGCAGAAATCCCAGTATAGAGAATCTAACCTTTTCTTTAATAATGAATCAGCATTCTTTACGTCCCTTCCCGTGCAGATCGGTCTCCGAACGTTGCAGTTCAGAAATCTGCTACTTTTTATTCTGTGTTTTCGGTCTACAGCGTCATTTATAGTTTTACAATTATTTTTCCAGTAAAAGAAACTGCCAATCTGTGTACAATGATTTCTTGTGGTGGGTGGCGACCACAGAACTTTCATGCTAGAAATGGCATTTTCTTTCTTCCTTCCTTTCTAGAAGTAATTTGGGCTTAGATGAAAGGTACTAAAATGTTGTAGGATGAGACTGCTATTTTCATTCCTTTTTCCCTCCCCACCGCTTAAAGCACGTTGGTCAATGTAAGTGATCACTGCGTGTTGGGACCAGGGGACGCCAGCCCAGCCCGAGTTCCATGGTCTTCCTCATGCGACTGGGAAAGATCACAGATATCCCAGTGTGGGCACCTGCAGGCTCCATCTCTCCTGACCCTCTATTCCAGGCTTACATCACTCTTTTTGTTTGTAATTTCAGATTGATATGAAGATACAAATGCTTAGGTTGCATTAATTTCATTTCTGAAGTAAAATTCGAGTTGTGGTTGCTCCCTTCACCCAAGGGGCTGCTGAACACCCTCACCTTGTGCACGGGAGGGGAGATCCTGCCAATCCCCTCCCCTCTCCCTCTTCTCTCTCTCCTCCTCCCCCCCATCTCCTTCCTTCCTCCCCCCAACCCCCTGTCCTCTCTGGCCTCTCCCCTCCTTATTCTTAGCCTATACTGTGTTTTCCTTTAATGTGGGCTTATAGTTGTTTACATGTTAGCATTTAGTAGATTGGATACTTACATTTCCATTCTTGTGATGCTTTTCTAAGAAGAATGTGTTTACACTTTTTGTGTTTACCTGGATGGAGTTGAAACACATTCTCCTTCTTTTCTTATGGCTGAATAGTCCTCCACTGTGTACACACATCACAGTTTGTTAACCCATTCATGGGTTGATGGGCACTTAGGTTGCTTCCATATCTTGGCAATTGTGACTTGAGCTGCAATAATCAATTTAGTGCAAATGTCGTTACAGTAAAATGATTTTTGTTCTTTTGGGTAGATACCTAGTAATGGGATTGTGGCATCAAATGGAAGGTTGACTTTTAGTTCTTTGAGAATTCTCCACACTTCTTTACATAGAGGTTGTATTAGTTTGCAGTCCCACCAGCAGTGCAAAAGTGTTCCCCTCTCTCCACGTACATGTCAGCTTCTGCAGACTTGGGACTTTGTGGTCTAATCTCACAAGAGTTAGGTTAATATCTCAGAGTGATTTTGGTTTCCGTTTCTCTGAGGATTAGGGACAATGAGCATTTTTTTGTTTGTTTTTTGTTTTTTCAATGTGTTTGTTGGCCATTCATCTATCATCTTCGGAGAAATTTCTTTTCAAGTCTCTTGCCCACTTACAAAAGGGGTTGTTTGCTCTTTTCTTGTTGATTAACTTGAGTTCTCTGTAGATACTAGTTATCAGACTTTTGCCAGATTTATAGCATGCAAAAAATCCTCTCTTATTCTGAAGACTGTCTGTTTGCTTTAGTTGTGGTACCCTTAGCTGTGCAGAAGCTTTTTACCTTGATCCAGTCCCCTTTATTTATTTTTGGTGTTACTGCAATTGCCAAGGGGTCTTCTCCATAAAGTCTTTTCCTAGGCCAATTCTATCAAGAGTTTTTCCTCATAATTTCTTCTAGAATTTTTATCGTTTCATGTCTTAAACTTAAATCTTATATCCAGCAAAAGTCGGTTGTTGTCAGTGGTGAGAGGTGTGGGTCCAACTTCAGTCTTCTCTATGCTCCCCAATTCTCCCGCACGGTTTCTGAAGTAGGGATTCTTCGCCCCAGTGCACACTCTTGTTTGGTTTACCGAGCACAGCCTGTGGCTGCGTTCATCTCTAGGCTCTCGATTCTATTCCGCAGATCTGTATCTCAATTCTGTGCTGGTACCGTGCTGTTTTGATCAGGATAGACTTGTAGTACACCATGAAGTCTGGTAACGTGATGCCTCCAGATTGATTTTTATTTCTTAAAATTGTATTGGCTATTCAAGGCTTTTTCCTGGTTCCATATGAAATGAAGTACTATTTTTTCAAGTTCTTCAAAGTCTTACATTGGTGCTTTGCTAGGGAGTGCATTGAATCTGTAGATAGCTTTCATTAGTGTGGATATTTTAACAACGTTGATTCTTCCCAGCCACCAGAAACATTTACACCAAAAATCTCTGTTCTACAGCCTCGGTAGAGTGCTGACAATGCTGAGCTATTCTTCTCTCCCTAGTGAGACCAATGTTTCTTCAGAAAAGGCATGTCCTGGTCCACACCAAGAAAGCAGAGGCAACACTCGGCTTCCGGAACTTCACCTGTAGCTCTCATTTTTTAGCCCATGAAACATGAATTAGAAAGATGCTCACTAATATTTCTTTAACACGGGTCTTCTTTACTTTGATTATGCAAAAGGCAGATACAGAACTGGCTCCTTAAGAATTTTAAATCTAATATTTTCTGGGTGAAATTTTACAGGTTAGATTCATCATTTAAACTTCCTCTTTCTGCATCCAATAAGCTAAAATATAAAATTGATGTAACAAGTAATAAAAATGCATCCAGTGACCAACATTAAATTAATTCAGGTAGCTTATCAGCATCGCTTTATGAATTCCAACTTCTCAGGTACTCAGAGGAAGAGTAGGAAATGCCAGTGTTCAATTAATTATTCATCATGTAAAATAGTCATGTAAAGAACTGAGAGTTTTCTTTGCACTTTGCAAAATTTTTTAAGGATCCTGGATGTTAGTAAGGGAGCAGAGAGGAGCTGGATTTAGACATCCTAAGGAAACAGGAGAATTTGAGTGCCTGTCTCCCTCAGGGGACAATCCGCCAACATAATAGTCAACATTACGGCACCCACTCTATTACGGGGAGCAAAGTGCTTCAAGGAGTAACCTACAAAGTCTTAACACCATGATGTGCTATTCCTAATTACACTGTCTTCCCAGAGGACTGTGTTCAGTTTTAACAACCATATTTTTTACATTTGAGAGAATGAGAAACATTGTACATATTGTGATTTTTTTTTATTGTTGTTCATTTAAAAACAAAAAGTCTGCATAGAAATGCTCTGAAAGACTACCCGAGAGACTGTTAGTGGCAGTTGCCTTTGTATTTAATTGTACACATTTCTTTACTGTTAAAATTTTCTTACCATGTGTACATAATGCTTTTACTTAAAATATGAAATAAGATTTTGCAAAACTTTCTTAGAGAATCTCAAGGTCTGTGTGATAAGATTAATAATAGCAAGTATTTTTATAGCACTTACCATGAATCAGACACTGTCCTAAGCACTTCATAAACATTGCCCGTTTAGTATTCATAATAACCTTAGTCAGTAGAAATGATCATTATTCCCATTTTACAGGTGAACAAAGTGAGGACAAAGAGGTTAAATGACTTTGCAAATGTTATACCTTTGGAAAGTAGAAAGCCATGATCGGAAGCAAAGCAGTGTACCTGGCTTCTGGGCTCTTGAACAAATATACTATGAAGTAAATGAAATAATGGAGTAAGGCTGAGGGGTAATGTAATTTTTATCCTTGTGCATATGAGGAATTTAAAAGGGAAAAAAAATTGGTTGTTTACATCCACAGAGAATCCCATTCATGAATCTGTGAGCTCTAATTAAAGCAGAAAGAAATAGAATTTTATGTCATTGACTTTGACTGTTAGTTGGAGTAATCCTAGAATAGCTAACTAGGAAGGTGACTTTGAAAATGTGACCCTTGTTTAATTAAAAATGCCTCTGCAGGGTAATTATGGTAATTAAACTTTCCATCTTACCTTTGCCATTATGTCTTCCCTATGATGCACTGTCTCTCGTCCTATAATTTCATTTTCTTTGTCTTATTTACAAATGTTCCTTTCCAGGGGTCTACATCTAGCGCATTTAATTTCCTTACGAAAAGCATCTGAAACACCGCCCTCTCTCCTTTATTGTAGCAACAATTTCACTGGATTGGCCCCATTACTCTGGCTTTTTGTCCCTGGATGAAATTAGCATGATTAAATACAACATATACAAATGATTCGTTACAGTAGTCTGAATGAAGTACACGCAGAGAAACTAATAAAGAGATTTTTGAAGCTCACTTTTTGGGGCACAATTTTCCAGTACGTAAGAAAAAGGCCCTAATAGTCATGCTTCCCAAAGAAATGTTTCATAATGAAATTTCTTTAGTAAAATAGCTAATAAAATGGTAATTGTACACTCTGTTGAATATACTAGTACTCACTGTTAATGTGATTCCATAAAACGAATCACATCCTTACTTTATTGAGATTAGAGGAGCAAATGAGCTAACAATGCTTAAAAATAAAAAGACAGGCTATTGTGCTGACAATGGGGGCATCTTATTTTAAATAAAAAGTATTTAAACTTTCAAGTGGTTATTTTGTAAATGTGATAGGTCACTTTCGCTATGAATTATGCCTATGGCACACAGTCAAGAAAGCTGAGTTGTGCTGTTTCTTCATCTAAGAATATACTGCATGTATCAGAAAATCTGCCTGACTTTGCTGAGTAATAAAATGGGGGGAGGCTTTCCTAGTAACCTGATAATCCTCCTCCTACCCCTTAAGGAACACCAGTTCTATAAAGTCATACAACACAGCATTTTTCTTTTCCTGGAATATATATGTTGGGTGATGTTCCTACACCCATATCATAGTGTGTCCCATGCAAAATTCCTCGCTCAATAGCTATATTGTCTGCTTCTATTTCCTTTACAAAAGCACATTAAAATATAAGTATCTGGGAGAGAAATTCTTACCTAGATAAACTTGAATCCTTATCAAAGTATGCAAATATAAATCATAAATAAAATATACAATCTTATATATTATTTATATATAATACATATAATCTTATATATTATTATAATATATAATAATTACATGAATCATGATGAAAGTTCTGAGGTATACACAAATCAAGAAACATAAAATCCACACAGACAGAAACAAATGAAGCTCTCCCAGCAACACCGATAAGCCCAGCAAGGTGAGACTCACACCGGTGAATCAGAAGGACAATATCCATGGTGTTTCTGGGGAGTGACACAACAGACCGTAACAGTCTGCACAGTCTGTCTCAAGGCTGTCATCACGACCTTTGTATATCTAATCAGTGTGAATGAACTCTTTCGTCATGACTCTGTGGGAGAGAATGATTTAGGTCATGTTCTACAATGGTGTCTTTGCCCAGCAGCCAATTAAATAAAGTTCAAATCATTAACTGTTATTAGTAGAAGAAGAAGTAGTTATTCATCCTTGCCTAGCACTTATTCAGGAGAAATATGATTGCATTAAAGTTCTCTCCTTTCTCCTACAAAGGCATTAGCCCTTCTGAATAAATGTTTGTCTGATACAGTTTCACCAAAAAGTCATCATTAAGAGTTAGATTCATTATTTACAAATACATGTACATGAGAGCTCTGAACAAATAGTTAGGATTCAGGGAAACTAAAGGATTAATTCCTTATCAACCAATCAACAAGTGTTAATTCCTCTTCCTGGAAGTAAAGAATGCAAGGAAGTCAGTCCTGGAGTCTTTGATGCCTGAAATGAGTCGAGAAGATGAGCAAGCAGGATGGACGTGCCAGTCAGAGAGGTCGGCTTGACCTGAGGTGAAGAGGGTGCCAGTCAGCGAGGTCGGCTTGACCTGAGGTGAAGAGGGTGCCAGTCAGAGAGGTCGGCTTGACCTGAGGTGAAGAGGCACGCAGGGCATCCAAAACTGAGCGTGTAATCCAAGGCCGCCAGCAGGGTTCAGGAAAGCACCAGCCTCTCCCCAGTTCCTGATTAAATAAAGCCTGAGGATTTGTCTTTCTAGCAAGGAGTTTACAGTGGATTTTTGACGCTACTGGCCTGGGACTTCACTTTGAGAAGGACCATTGGGATGTAGGGAGGCAGCGGGGTGTCCGGTGACTGTGAGTTGTTACTGATGAGCAATGAGCGTGGGAGTGGCCATAGAAGAGGATGGATCCAGATCAGGGAGCTCAGATATCTACCAAGGAAAGTACCTAAGTTGGCTGTTAATTTAGTCAGAAGCCCTATTTAGAACAATTGGTGTCACAGGAAGTGTGAAGTTTGAAGCCTGACCGACTGGTTGAGAAGTTGGTGCAATAATAATTCAGGGGAAATATAATGAGGGCTTCAGATAAATATTAGTGAAGGATGCAGAGAAAATAAGCAGGACTTGGTGATGTATTAAGTAAGGTGATGGAAGAACCTTAGTTTGAAGACGTTCTTCAAGAATTCACAATGGCTGGGCACCTGTAGCACAGTGGTCACAGCGCCAGCCATATACACCAAAGTTGGCAGGTTTGAACCGAACTTGAGCCAGCTAAACAACAATGACTACTGCAACCAAAAAATAGTCAGGCGTTGTGGTGGGTGCTTGTGGTGCCTGTAGTCCCAGGTACTTGGGAGGCTGAGGCAAGTGAATCACTTGAGCCCAAGAGTTTGAGGTTGCTGTGAGCTGTGATGTCACAGCGCTCTACTGAGGGCAACATAGCGAGACTCTGTCTCAAAAAAAAAAAAAAAGAAAAGAATTCACAATCTTTAGCAAACATATAAACTACAATGGTTATAATCATCTGTTACAAAATATTTTTCGTTATTTCATATGTTTATATACAAGCTAAAATAAAGTTTGAAAGAATGTATTAGGTCCCCACCACCAACTACTAACCACTTTGGCGACCTTTAGCCTTCTGTGTGTGAGCAGCAATGGTAGCTGCTGTGCGTTCAGTGCCTGTTTTCCACCAGAAACTGGACTATACATTCTACATCTAGTACTTTACTTAATCCTCATCACACTCCATTGAGTAGTTGTTATGTTGGCTTTCCTTGCTTCTATAGAAGAGGAAACTGTGGCTCACCGGCTGACCCACTCACTCTTCCAGTTACCTTCCCTCTGCTCCTCCAAATCTGCTCTCCACTCTTCCCCACCTGCTTCCCGCCCAGGAGGCTGACCTGTGAGGACAGGCTTGGTGCAGTCAGGGCTGGAGCCTGGCAGAAGACCAGAGGTAGGGGAGACAGGGGAGCCAAGCTGTGTCCTCCCAGCCCCCTCCCCGTGTGCTGTCACATCTGCTATGTCCTTCAAAACAGCAAAACAGACCCTCTGAAGGTGGCCCTGACTGTGTACAGCTTTCTCCTTGCTAGTTCCAGGGACAGTTTTTCCCCTCTTGCCTTTAAGTTTAGGAGTGGTAACAGCTCTTCTGTTCCTAGAACTGGGGTGCTGAATACTCCTCATTGTTTCCTTATAAACTGCTTATACTTTAAAATCTGTTGCTTTATAGGCAACTCTCATTAGATTATCCTACTCTGAACTTGGAGTGTGCCATCTCTTTTCCACTGGAACTCTAACTGATACAATTGCTCAAGGAATACAGCAGAAAGCTGGGGGCGGAGGGACTCAGAATTGTCAGCAGGACACAGGCAGGAAGCTCAGAGACCCTGCTGGGTGAGGGGTGCAGGGAGGCAAACTGGAAGGGTTTCTGAGGAATGTCTTCTCTATTTTGGAGCTGAGTTCAGAGAAGGCCAGAGAATGACTATCTGGTTAAATAAATTTTACAAATCATGAAAGTTTAGAGTCAGAAAAAAAGATGAGTGAAAAATTCATTCTTTGGCCTCTTGACCAGTTCACCCTAAGCAGGAAAGAAGGGAAAACTCTCTACTCAGTTCTCAGCACTTTCATGTCACCAACAGTCTGTTCAGAGCATACGAGGCCTAAGGTACTGCCATTAAAAGATGAAAAGTGGTGACCTTTAGTTTTCTCACTCTCACACTAATTCCAAGGCCTGCCCCTTGCATCAGCAAGACAACCAATTAAAACAGTGTGGGAGAGAAAGAACCCTCGATACAGGAACACTTCTGCGAGGCTTCTGAAATGGCTGCTTAAACTAACAACCTGGTTATGATGTAGATTCATATTTTTAATGGATAAAAATTGAGTTGGAGGCTGAGAAGCAGCATTCTAGATGTTCATGTCCTCCTGAGTTTGAAAGAACCCATTTTCTCACAGTATATGACATCATAGTCCTAATGATAGTGTCATCTTTAGTGACATACACAATTATATGTGTGTTAACTAAAGTTAACATACATAAAACCATCAGAAAACAGATGGATGTTCAACTTTTTAGAACTGATTATAATTTCTAATCAGAGTTGACAAGGGCCAAGATAACAGTTCCCTGTAGTCTTAGCAGTTTCCTAACAATATAGCAAGCCTTAAATCCCAGAGTTTATCACAGCGAAGTTTAGGTTGTGCTTGTATCATTTTACATTTAAATACTAATGTGTTAGCTCCTTAACCCAGAAATTAAAATGTATGGAATTATTACTATAAAATTGTCCCACATTCGGGTGGCACCTGTGGCTCAAAGGAGTAGGGCACTGGCTCCATATGCCGGAGGTGGTGGGTTCAAACCCAGCCCTGGCCAAAAACTGCAATAAATAAATAAATAAATAAATAAATAAATAAATAAATAAAATTGTACCACGTTAAAAGTCTGGCACTGAGGCTACCATTGAGGAAATAGTAAAGACTGAAGGCAGTGAGAGCAGATGTAAGTCCTGATGCAGCAAACCTAGTTTTTATAGGAAAATTGTAATAGAGAATTCCAGAGCATGACAATTTCCTTGTCAACATCTGATTTCCCACTGAATTACAATATTCGGCATATGTTGTTTCTGTGCACAAAATCACAAAATTTTCTGTAAAACCACTGTGATAATCACAAGCGTACATACATGCATGATCCAAAGCAGTTCAATTTCTTTTCCTGAAAAGTGCCTTATTAAGTTGGAAATGAATGATCCACCAGTGCCTTGTAAAATCTAGACCTCTTGCCTCTAAAGCCCAGGGTTATTTTCACTCAAGTACATTTCGGTTCTAACAAATTACACAGAAACTATTTTAAAAAACTCTTAGTTCCCACATTCCTATCCAACTTTCCACCTGCCACCTGGAAGCTTTAATAGGGTGAATCTATTCCTGGTCGCGCCTGCATGCAGTTGACAGGAGTAGGCTGCAGCCTTGAACGGGACTTTCATTGCTGCCATCAATAAGATCAGTTCCAGTCCCCACAGCCAAACTGATCATGCAGCAGCACACATCTGTCTGAGATGGAGCAATCCCAGTGTGCCTGTGTCAATTCAGTGTTAGTCACTGAAAAGTCTGACCTTCCCACCACTCAGGCGGCTTTCCCACACTACTGAGGATCGCACAAGGCACCCCCCCCCCCCGCATTTATTTTAAAGTTAATGATTTGGACAATCCACCATGTTTATAATCATATACAATGAGTGGGGAAAGAAAAGAAAAGAAGAGTGTGCAAAACCAAACCTGCTCTCTAAAACAAGTAATTTGTTTCTCTAACATCTGCAAGGTGTATTGTGTATTTTGTACATTAGAAATAGATAATGTTTATTGAATCCATTTATAGGTTAAGACATTGTTCTAAGTTTTCTCCATTTATTACCTCATTCAATCCTCTCATCCTCCTAAGGTTTTTCCCCCCATTCATTATTTCATTCAGTCTGCTCAATACCTAACAGTAGATATTATTAACAACAATGTACAATGAGGAACGAGAAAGGTTAAGAAGCAAGGTTAAATGATTAGCTTACAGTCTCATAACAGGTGCCTGAGGCCGGGACAAAACCTGGATTCAAAAGCTCCAGAGCAACCTTGGGTTTTAACACCACAGACTTCCCCAGTCTGAGCTAACTAAGGTCACCACTGCTGCCTTTCCTGGCGCTATAAACATCACATTTTGCGGTTGAATTGTCTAAAACTCTCAACCTCAATTCTTACCAAACCTTACAAAGATTGAAGCATATTCTGAATTATAAATAATGGAAAAGAGCTTAGAGATTAATAAGATATGAATAAAAAGTTAAGGCGAAACTAAATATTATGTGAAGAATAGATAGATAAATTTAGTGGAGGCTAAAGGGATTTTCTTGAACTCTGAAAATGACCCATCAGTTAGACCCACCCTTCTCTATAACACACAGGCTGTAATTATGAACATGGGGACAAGCAGAAGGAGTCACCAGGAACAGCAGGTGATCGACACGAGCTTGGATAAAGCAGGAACCAGTGCACACAGGCTGGATTGCAGTATTCTTCTTTGAAGGGTTCCCAAACATTTAAAAAAAACTTTTCCCCAGAATTCTGGTTAAATATAGAGGAGTGAAAATATGAGTCTCTATCTCTGCTCACTCTTTAAACACCACCAACATGAGAGAAAGGAACTAAAAGCAGTGTAAACCCTCCACGACAAACAAAGCAAAACAAAAAACTGCAGGGGAGAAAGCAGTAAGGACCAGTGTGGGTTGGACGCTGATGAAGGAAAGGTTACTGAGTCAGCTGAGAAAAGACTCCTCAAGCCTCAGGGATCTGCAGAAGCAGCTAGTGATGAAGCCAATGACAGGCTACTTAAAACCAAAAACAGGAATGGTGACACGATATTCCATTAAACATCAAGGTAGGGCTTAGGGCTGAAGAGAGAGGAGAAAATGGAAAAGCTTCATAAGAAAAACTTACAGCCAGCTCTTTCCTGCAACTTTTTCAACCAGGCAAATATCCATCTCAACATTCAAAGGCTGGAAGAGTTTTATTCCCTCAAAAAATGAATCTGAGAATTTGGACTCCTGCTGAAGTAATAAACAGGAAGCAAGCAATTAATGAACTTGTACATCGTTTCACAGTGGAACAACCTGCCCCATTCTCAGCCCTCTGCTTGCAGCCCACTGACACCCAGGATATTACCAGCTGTTTTGAAATTTATCTCTAAAGAAACTGAAAAGGTTCAAAGGAAAACCTATAGTTAATAGCAAACAGGATGATCTCTGAACCCAAGCTGAAGTCTCATATCAGGATCATCAGCGGAGAAACCTGGCCCACCTTTTAAATGCCTGGCTCCTTGGAAAAAAAGATGGAGACTTTGCATCTTGGGTATTAACCTAGTTGGAGTTGAAGAACGTTCTCCTTAGTAAAGAATCACAAAAACGGAGAAGCAAGGATTCAATGTACTCAATACTAGTATAAAAACCAATAGATAAACAACTACACACCCATGTGAGTGAAAAGCACTATTAAATTCAAGGCGAGGGGAGGCAGAGAAGAGGGATTGTATGTTTTCATCTGACTGGCACAGGTCAAGGTGTAGCGCCTGCCCCTGGGTGAGGGGCTCAACTACAACTTGAACAGTACCTGACAAAGGCAAACAATGTAACCTAATCATTCATACCCTCATCTTAATCTGAGAGTTTAAAAAATGTCTGCCTCTTAAAAAGAATGAAGCGAACAGTAAGAGTAAGTACAATTTGACCAAATTCATTTACATGAGAGAGAAAAATGAAAGTTAGCAGAAACAAGGATAGAACACTAAAAAGAAAACAAATGTCAAGAAGAAAAGCATTAACAAAAATACATTTGCAGAAGGAGAGGAGGGATTGTAGCTCTAAAACACACATGGGATGCTATTTTTAAAAGAAAAAAGAGAATTTTAGAATTAAAAATATTATAGCTCTTAGGGGGAAACATCAATGAAAATGTAGGAATAGAAACCAAGAAATCCTCAGAGAAAGTGGAAGAAATGAATAATGAGAGAAAAACAAAAATTCAAATATTAACTCAAGAGTCAATTATATAAACAATTGTTTCACAGAGAATAGGAAAAAATGGAAGGGAAGAAATTATTAAGTAAATGCAGATAATTTTGATTGGAAAAAAATGAGTTTTCAGGTTCAAAGAGTCCACAGAATAACCAGATCAATAACTTAAAAAAACCCTCTGCAAGTCCTATCACAATGAAATCACAGCCTCCTGAGATGAAATTCCTGAGTGGTCCCCTGCTGGAAACATCATAAACAAAAACTGGGGAGCAGAATGGCACCTGACCTCCCATCTGGAACTGGAATCATGAGGACAGCAGAGAAGCACCTTCAAAACCCCGAGAGAAAATGATTTCACCCTAGAATTCTATGTACCACGTATAATAAATCATCTATCAAATTTAAAAGTAGAATAAAAATAAAAATGGCTAGGTCTAATAGTTAAGACCTAGAAGAATTTGTCTCCACTTCTATGCTTTCTTAGAAAATTACCGTAGTGGCTCGGCACCCGTAGCTCAGTGGTTAGGGTGCCAGCCACATATACGGGGGCTGGTAGGTTCGAACCCAGCCCAGGCCTGCTAAACAACGACAACCAACTACAACAAAAAAGTAGCTGGGCGTTGTGGCGGCCGCCTGTACTTGGGAGGCTGAAGCAAGAGAATCGCTTAAGCCCAAGAGTTGGAGATTGCTATGAGCTGTGACGTCACAGCACTCTACCCAGGGCGACATAATAAGACTGTGTCTCAAAAAAACAAAAAAAAAGAAGAAGAAAGAAAGAAAAAGAAAAGAAAAAAGAAAGAAAGAAACTTGCTGTAGAATATGTTACAACAAAATAAAATAGTTTGCTAACTCTGGATTTAATTGAATTATTGTTGGACACCCAGATGATTGGAATGCTGTTAGAATACAGTGGCAAAATGCTGGTGTTTAGAAGTATGAAAGTTATCATCAGAAGACAAAGGTAAAATGTTTCCAAGTTATTTTCTCTATAAAGCCAGACTAAGCAGTAAGTAAGAAAGGGGTGGGCGCTACTTTATTTCCTTTTAAATTTTAAACCTTTTAATTTTTTTTAACATGTGCATGTATAATGTTGTTAAAAATAAAATTTGATTTCAATAAGAATTAACTCAGTTGTAAAAGGTCAGAGTACCATTTCCTGTTACTATTCACTAAGCTCCCAATATAATGGCCATTACTTAGTCATTAATTCATCCATTCATTTGCCTCATATTTATTAAGCGTCTGATATATAAATGCTCAGTGGGGAGTAAAAAGACTCTTTGTGCAGTTTAAAGGGAGAAGAGGAGCTGCATGAAAAAAGTGAGAAAATAAATGCCATGCATTATATGCAGTAACATTAGAATTTTTATTGTTGTTATTATCAGTTGACTTAAGTAGAATTTTTTTCCTACTAAATTTTTAAGTTTTATGACATATGCTGGATATCACATGAGTGATTAAATGGAGAATATAATTTTCACTATACACATTACCTTTTATTATTATACAAAAATCTTTAGAAACAATCACAGTGTTTATAGGAAAATCCATTTTGTGTGTATAGAAAAACTGTTTCTTGCAAAACAAGAACCCAGACTATTTTATTTTCACGCCTGGTTTCTCTTGACAACCACTTTTTAGTTTAAGGTTGGAGTTGAAGCCTGTACTACGGTTTATTTTGATGATCTCCAAAATCATTGATTTTCATCCAGGCTTGTGAACTTTTCAAAGTTGTTTAATTGTATTTAGGTTGATTTATTTTTTATTCACTTGCCTCAGTTAATTTGTTACCTTTAAGCTTGCAAGAAGAATGTACAGATGTATCTGAAATACGCTATTTAAATCCTCAGCAGAAATACAACTGGGCTATGGCAAATCACCAACCCTTTCTGCCCCATTGAAACAGCACTTTTCATCTTGCTCCTCTTTATTGAATTGAGATTTCTTAGGCGAGCGTCACTGCACAAGAGCAGAACAGGCAGTGGAACATTTAACAACAGAAAACGGAATTTCATTGGAGTGTATTTAGATAATGAAAATTACTGTGTTGGTCAAATTAATTCTGTAAAATCATTTCATTTACTTGCATCTAGTGAGAGATTAGCCCAGTGGGGTTTAGAGGTGTGGGGTGGGAATGGGGGTGACTTTGGCCACATCCAACGGTTGAGGCAGCTGGAAGTGACCCTGCTCCACACCCAGATGCTCCTCAATCTCCTACGTTCTTTTCACCTCTTTTTTTCTCTCTGTTCGATCTTTTTAATCTTCTGAATTTCTCATCACTCTTGTCTGAAACTCCATAGGTTTGTCCCACCAAATACACCTGTTTAGGATGTATTATCCCCCAGGGCTGAATGCAGTGACGTGTATTAACTCTTCAGCCCTCGCCACAAGCCTAAGAGGCGGATACCATTGATATTTCCATTAATCAGATAAGGAAGCTAAGGCACAAAGGAACCTTCCAAATTCACCTCCCAGAACAACTGTTACTTCATGCTTAATTATGACAGTATACACTGCTTAACAAGCCAGACGCTCTAAGCGCCCTTTTCAATTCCCTCCCCGTATACACATAGCCCGTTTTGAGTCTGATGACGCTGAAGCCCAAGTCCAGCTTCTACTCATTGGCCCAAATTGGTCAGTCTTTTGCCTTCAATGCAGTTGCTAGTTTTCCAATTTGCGTTTGGATTCTTAGACCATTTCTACCTCCCAAAGCAATGTAGAAACAATACTACAGACAAATAAGAGAGAGAAAAAAAAAGAAAAACTTGGATTTGCTGGATCTGGATGTACCCACAAGACCACATCATGTGGCTGTTTTGGTTTAAGCCTTAGGATGTCTCTTTCCTAAAGCTTACCTGTCTGTAAGCTGGGGTTGACAGTCTGTTGCTGCTAAAATGAGGAATAATTCCTGCCTATTAGTTAGTGAGTTTACCTCCAGGAAACCACTGAAAGTCGGTACAAATCAGAAGAGTTTCTGCAGGAGCCTAAGTTAACCTGCAGGAGCCTTTCAGAGCTGCAGGCGGGAGGACTCCCAAGCACAACAAGGTCAGCCCAGTCACGATTTTGGCTCCACTTCTAAAGTGGGAATGATTTTTTGAAAGCGAACTTGCCTGTTGCTTTCTGTTGTAGAAGGTGGAAAAAATAAAGAAAATGTGCCTAATCAAGTGCTGGAAGACTGAAAACAGAAGTTTTCTGATTAGCAATGCAAAGCTGGGGTCATGTCTTCTTGTATCTGTCAAAGTGGGAAACATAAAACCCTGCTAACCTATTCAGCTAGCTGAAAGGTTTCCATGACAACGGTGGGAACTTGGAACATTCGGTACTCTTGTCTTCAAAAATAACCTTTCAGTATAGGCAAGAGATTGTCAAAAGCACTAACTCCCCTCACCTTTGCAGTCCAAGGTAACTACCTAACCATTATCTTGGTCTCTTACTATCCTGGAAAAATTTCAAATGGTTTATTTGTCCTAGAGTATAGGAATAAAAATGAAGATAACCAGCCCAAAATAAACTGTGTTTAATCTCAGCAGGTTATAGCCCTTTGAGTCTATGCACTTAAAATTTTGTTTTTACAGAGGAAAGAGTACTTACGTCTATACAAGGAATTATAGATATAAGAGTTATTTGATCTCTTCCATTAAAGCCAATCAAGTTGAATGTAGAAACTATAGTTGTCTATGATAATTTTTTTTTTTTTCTGAAATGCCACCAACACACACTCATGGTCAGTAACACAGGAAAATGTATCCATCATGTCCCAACCTGGAGACCTGAACCATGTTTAGCTTTGTGTACATTCCATGGTAGTGTTTATCATATATCTCTATTTTATTGTTCATTTTTTTAACTAAACCCTTGTCTATGCTTGACCAAAGAGCTTGAAAAAAGAGGGGATTTATTATCAAAAACAAACAAAAACATACTACTCACTTGGGTGACAATGTTTCCAAGACTGACTTTGTGAAGAACTGAAACAATAACTTAATGAATCCTCAAATGCAATTCGGCTACTTCATCTGTGCACTTGGCATTTCTGTTTCTCCAGAAAGAGGCACTGATTGGTCTGCTGGCCTCATCCAATCGGAGGCATGTATTTCCCTGGATTAATCAATCCTTGCCCAGGTGGGCATCACAAATGGCAGAACCCCCCCCCCCCCGAGGCTGTTCTAGATTTCTTTGCATTTCAAAGCCTCCTTTCCAGTTTGTACACATGCATAATTTCATATCTTCAGTTTTTGTCTGAGATATATCATCAGAGGCATTTCAGGAGTGGGGCAGTGGGAGTAGTTTCCTTCAGCTGCAGGTAATAAGGGGGAAGGAGCACATAGAAAAGTTAAAAGCAACAACTGAAAAATGAAAACAGCTCAAATTCAGCCTGCCTTATATTTTCATGATGCTCCAGCAATGTTAAATATGAGATAAAATAGTCCTACCTCCCCCACCCCCAATGATTTTTGTTGGTCTAAGTTCTAAATAAGAAGTAAAAACATTGATGGGTTTTGCTAATATATATTTAAGCTTCAAAATGACAGATTTTCACTACTATCGCATTAATGACTTTTAACATCTATGTGGGAGTTCATTTAAAGGACTCCTGCAGAGTCTACGACACACATAATTAGTTACTCCCGGTCCTGTCCTCTGCAGGGTTCAGAGTCAGTCAAGCTTGCTTTGGGCACAGTTCATGTATTCAATTCCCGTGTCGTATATTCCTGTACGTGACTAGCAGATTTAAAATAAACAGTGGGAGCCCAGTGGTTGTGTCAATGAAGGAACAGAACTTCAGTCACTTCGATTCTGTCATTCTATGTGCAAATAATTCTCTGAAACATTGAGAATTCAGTCTTTTGGAAATACTTCTCCAGTTCTCATCTTTCCCCCACAAAAGGTAATTTTAAAATATTATTTCACTACCTTTCCATTTTTTGCATGTCACATTTACTTTAGCATTTTATTTTACTTATTACCTGCCCACTTACATATAAAAAGTTCAAGATACGAATTCCACAATGCATGTTTCTTTTCTGAACATTGTTATTATAATTTGTTATATTTGATGATTATATATTACTGAAAATAATTTTAAAAATTGAAACTGCTAATTACCGAAATTAATTACTGAAAATAATTTTGTCCTACAGAGGAAGGGGAGGTATGATTCACCTCTCCTGGATAAGTGATTCACTCTGGATGCCAAGTCTCTGCATACTTCACTATTATATTCTAAGCATTTTGTGATATGAAGTTTTTATCATGAAATAATATTTTATCATTTAATAATATTCCTTTATCTAAATAGGCCAGAATTTATGTAACTGCTAATCTATTATTGGACAACTAACTCGTTTCCAGATTTGGTATCATAAGAAGTGCTGGATTGGATGTCTCTGTACAAATTTTATTGGCACTTTCTGACTTTGCCTTGGTCTAATTTTATGGAACTACTGATAGGCAATAAACAGAGCCAAACACCAGGGCAGGAGAACCACAATCGATTATTCACAGACTAGATGGTGTGAATCATTACTGCAGTGAACTCTAACTTATTCCGTAGTTAATTATCCACAGAGTATCCATAATTTAGATGACCTACCTACAGCATTGTAGAAAAACAAAAAAACAGAAAGCCTTACGGTGCATTAGCTTTTAAAAGCCTTAAGAATCTCCCTTTTTAATATATGCGTCTATTATTTATGTGCAGTATTCTTGAACATTTCCATCTATCATGTTATGCAGAAGCTTTGCAGAATAAAATCCTCCCAGGCAGCTCCTAGTCATCTGGGGCATCCTAATCTGTTATATTTATCCACATTTCAATGCACACGCTAAATAAGAAATTGGCAGGATGATGCAAGTGGCTACAGATCCTCAGCTTTGTTCTTAAACTTGGAGTCAGGAAACATTTCTCTGTGTAGTTTATTTCCGACCAATTTTCTGTGCAGAATTTAAGGAGAAGCTGATTCACTCCCACACCAAGGAAGTATCCCTGCCCTACGATCACAGCACAGTGCACTGGAGAAAAGGTTGTTTGGTGACAGGGAGGGTGAAGTGCTGGTCAAATGTTTGACTCTAGTATCAAGCTGCCTGAGTTTGAATCCCACTGGCCGGGTGGACAATACTAAGATAAGCCCTTGATTGTACCATCCCAGAGCCTCGTACAATTGGGGGCTGTGCTAGGCTCTGAGATAAAAGGATAAATCAGCCGTAGTCTCTGTGCTGCTGGAAACTCACATGTGTATGTGTGTGTGTGAGCAAGAGGGAGAAAATCAAGCAATTGAAAAAAATCATTACATAAGAGAACACAGATTCAGACCTCAGGATGTCTACCAGTTATTATTCTATTGTTATTGAGACTGATGGTCCTTCCTATAGAAGATTAAGTCTCCTTGGAAGCAGACCCCACAAGCATACATTCACACACAAGAAAATTGAAGGTATTTTTCTGTATGTGTGTGTATACATACATTGAAGCTAGATTATACTACATATATGTACATACACATACATACATTTACACACAGACATAAATATATTGTTTCTTCCAGGCAAACAAAACGAATGGATGATCTCTCTAGCTTTACTACTGGACTATCTTTCTCCTCCTCCTCCTCAACTAAGACCAAGCAGTCCAAATTCCCGTCTCTAATCCAGGTTGTACTTCTTGACAGTTTGTCGCCCCTGCCAAAAATACTTCACCTCACTAAGCTTCCATTTCTTCAACTGTAAAAAGAAGATTAAAAGCAATATCAACTCATAGAGATTTTTGCAGATTATAAGCAATAACGTGTATAAAATTTCTAGCCTAGTACTTGGCACATAGTTAAAAATTTCAATTAATGTTAGCTGTGTTTACAAGTAGTAATTAAATTACCTCAGTCAACATAAGAACTGTCTGTAGACTTGGAGTTCATTGTCACTTCCCTCCCTCTGGAATCTCACAATTATTAGAGACCATTTATTAGACATTTAGAGGGAATATGTAATTATCTATGCTAGAGGGGTTGTTTCCTCCGACTGACTGTGAACTGTTAGAGAGAGCAGGCTCACTGCAACTACTCCATGCTGCCTGGGTAAGGGGCTTTTCGCACCACATCCCCTCACCACCTAAGTGTAACTTGACCCAGTACTCAACTTCAGTGTGTAGAGATGGCTGTTAACCACACAAGAAAGCCAGATGGAAGACTGATCCGTGTCTCAGGCACAGAGGCAATCAGAGCAACTGCAGGACGTTTGTACCCTGGCGACTGTCAGTGGACACGGTTCCCTCCAGTGGACTCAACAAGAGGCTTCCTCTGTGCCCCGTCGAGGGTGCTGGTGCCTCAGCCCTGGTGCTGCTGGCCGACTGCACCTACCCTGTGGAGCTTGGAGGTCCTTCCCTTTGCACTTAGCTGCTGGCTAAGCCCTTTTCAGCTAACAGAAAGTGTTTTTTCAGTCTAGGAAATGAGGTCAACAACTAGACTAACTCCATGTTCAAATCGTTTTCATGTTTTTCTTGAAATAAAAGCTTTGAAAAGTTCAAGAGCTGAAACTTTAACAACTTTCATCTCTAGATCTATTTTGACCACTCACTTTTAAGCCAATTGGTGGTTCCTACCCAACTGCCTGGGCAAGAGTGACAAAGAACCTCAGGGTACAACTCAGTGAAGCACAGGAGGAAGAAAAGTAAAAGGCTGTGACAGACGTGTAGTTTCTCTGTACACCTTCAAGTTGGCCTTGGTTAGAAAGCAGCAGAGAGCTGAGTACTCCAGAGTGAACTCTCCTTTGTAACCTATCCCATCTCCTATCCCAGCCACAAATACAGTACTTAAATCATGACCACATTGCTGGGGCAGGGAGAAGGCGAAGGACTAAATTAGGAGAGTCAGTTTCTAATAGTAGCTAAGACCCTGTGCTCTAAAATGAAAAGGCTCTGGGCCCTGATTTCATTCAGCTATTTACAAGGTAAGTGACCTTGGGCAAATGACACAATCTCCCGTAGCTGTGACTTCCTCCATTGGTAGAGTAAACAACAAGGATAATTCTGACTTCATACAGCTCTTTTAGAAGCTAAATAATAATAAAATCTTAGCATAAAGGAGCCAAGAGTAGATGGTAGCTTCTGCTATTTTAAGGGAAGTGGATGGGGGGTGAGTTTTAGGCAAGAAAACTTCATTGTGTGTGTGCTCTGCTGCTGTGCCAAGCCTGTACTATCAGGTTTCCAAGATCAGGAAACCACCAGATGCCTTATCTGATGTCAGCAATTCATTTTTGTTGTGCAAAATTCACATTTGCAGTCCTCCCAGAAACTGTTACAGAATGAAGCACATGAAAGAGTCAGCACCTTCGGCAGTTACTTCCAGAATAACACTTCTCAAGGGATTGATTAAGAAATTTAATTTAAACCAACAGAACCACTAGTATTTCAGCTGATCCCTCGTGTAACTGTGTTAGTGAACATAAATATACATGGACAGGCTTGGATGTTCTGTGATTTTTACAATCATCTAGTTCAAAGGAAAGCACACTGATTAACATATGCATGAAACTGAAAAAGAGAAAGTTCTGTTCTGTTTCAGCAGCAGGAGAAAAGGTAGTTTGGAAACATAAATGTCTCACTACTTTTATTTAATGTGTTTTCAATTCTTATACAAAGTAAATAATCACCAAAACACGACACATAGAAACAAATTGAGTATGTGTTTCTCTTCTCAAGTTTCTATGATCAAACTTTGACCTAGAGTAACGCTAGTGAATGTGACTCTCGCAATGCTAGGCTCGTCCGGGAGATGAAAGGCTGAGAAAGAAGGGGTTCAACACCGCTGTTTTTTAATATTTCATTGTCATAACCTACTTTACGTAATTATCACGTCTGGAGAGTTTTTCTTTTAAATAATATCTTTAATGAGAGATCAACATACTATGAAATAGGTAAAAAGCAGACAATTTCTAGTTAAAAATTGGGTTAGATACCTGATGTTGTGACCTTGTAGCCTTTCTATAAGACCCCAGAATAGTCCTTCAAATGATCCTGGGTAATCCAAGGACTAAAGGAACCATAATTTGAGAACACATTGTTTGATGCGCCATTCTTTTTAGCACACTTTCACGTTATTTTATCTCATCCTCACAACAACTCTGTGAGGCTGATCTTACCCTCTTCTTATAGACCTAGAAAGCAAGATTCAGAAGGAAATATTTTCCAAGGTCAGTCAGTTTAGATGGGCCAGCTTTTGGATTCAAATCTTCTTGCTCTAATACAATTGACTTTCTTTAACACTATGGATGTTTCCAGCTAGGTAAGTGTTTGCTCTGCAGCGCTATCAGTGCATCACAGGATGCTAATAACATCTTTGACTTCTATCCACCAGAAACCAGCAGTGTATCATCCCAGCCATGACAGTCAAAAGTGTCTCCAGATAACGGCAGAGGTGCCATGGAGTGCAGGGTGAGGGTGGGGAAATGGACAACATGACGACTGGCTGAGTACCATCGCCCGACAGCCAGGCTCTTAACCTGATATTCATAGTTCTCCAAAAGGGTATGTGTATAGGATTCTAGGGGTCCTTGAACTCATCTTATTTTCACTAAATTTTACTAGAAAGTTAACATTTCTTTCCATCAGTAATATAGGCAACAGACTCCAGTGGTATTAATAGTATTTGTGACTTGTAACTAATAGAATATTAGAATATAGAATAACATTCCAATATACCAAATTTTCTAATTATAATTGCTCCAAGTGCTTCACAATATTGTTTATTTACTACTTCCAAATTATGGTATATATTTGATCCATTGTCTGATCTTAATATAATACATTACTGACTTTATTATGTTGTTTTAAATTTTATTAACTACATGTTGATACAATTGTGGTTTTTGGTAATCCTTTCTTTAATTTTTAGTACAAATACATTTTCTGAAACAGTACCCTAGGTTTTAATTGACTGCAAAAGGCATTCACCACACAAAGTTTTTGAGGCCCCACTCTAGAGCTCCTGCTTTCACTGCCTTATATTTGCAGAGACAAGTAGTTAGGGATATGAGCACAGGCTGAGCTCAAGTGATATTTGCTGTAACCTTAACCAAGTTAAGGAATTCTCCAAGCCTCCATTTCTTTTTTGTAAAATAAGGGTAATTGTAGTATATCCTTCATACTAACTCTCATAATGTGAAGTGTTTAGCATAGTACCTGGCACATAGTAAGCATTTAATAACTACAAGTTATTATTATTACCACTTTAATGTCTTATGATATGGCCTCTTTAGATACCTGTAATATTATTTGCCCTGTAATATTTTGCCAATTGCTATAGTATTGTCAAAATGCAGAAATCTCTGAAACACATGCACTAGTGATACCAAATGCCTGCACTAGTCTTTCTCCTGCTAGTGAGAGTTACCGTTTTCCATTTGCGGGTGATTTATAAGAAATTTACTTTCTTGAAGAGGGATTTGAGATTTCTTAAAATTGCACTTGTTCCTAGACACTATAAAAATGGAAACAGCATTTATTTCACAGTGTTGTGACCAATGGATAAAAAGCCAACAGGAACAATGACAACAAGTAAACTGGGAATTGTTGGACTGGGTGGAGCTCCGAGCCCGGGTTTCTGCCTTTTGCCTGACCCTCAATGTCAATTATCAACAGACACCTGCTGATCACACATTTCCATCCCTGCTCCATTCCCACTGGAAAGAATTTCTTTTCTCAAGTGATGCCAATTCATGATAAATGCTCACAAAAGCATGACAATTTCAGTTGCCAGGCCATCTGGCTACTGGATATTTCATCAGTTTTTACAGCCAAGTGCTTCACCAGTTGCCCTGTTTCTAGGGAAACAGAAGCTATAGTTTCAATTCGTGACTTAGGTGAACTGTCTCACTACTCATTAAAGATGGTTTCTGGGGGGTCAGTAAGCACATTCTGTGCTCCTATTCCTGCAGGCAGAGTGCTGAGTGTTCTATTTTCTCATTGTTGTTACTCTTATTAGCATTTTCTTTTCTGAGGTACATCAAAGTGTGATCTGAACACAGATAATTCCTTTTTTCTCAGAGATGGATGGATGGATAGAATAAATGTATGGATAAAAGAATTCACCCATTCAGTGAATGTAAATGGAGTATTTGAACATCAGGTCACTTTTGTGCTTAAACTTTTTCAGGATAAAGTCCATGTTTCCTTAGTTAAGAAGCAAACAAAATTAAATGATGTTCAATTTACAGCTACTCATTAGTAAGTAAAATCAACATAGCAGGTAGTGACAAGCAATTTTACAGATGAATAGAATGACATATGACAGAATAGAACAAACTGCATTGTAAGTATTGAGGTTAAATATTGCTTTGTGAAACTTTTGCTTCAGTTTTTGGTATGTTGTTCTGATTTGCAACATAAAATGCATTTGTGTTGGAAACTGAAGAAAAGTTTGAAAGCCACTGACAGAGAAGGCCCTTTACCCACCTCCTGACCCAATCTCTAAATGCTACATCAAAATTAGTTTCTAAAATTACTCCTGTCACTGATTTTTAGTGTGATGTCAGAAAAGAAGATACTCAATATGATTTCAATCTTCTCAAACTTGTTTTGTGGCCCAATATATGATCTATTTTAGAGAATGTTCCATTTTGTATTTTGTTGTTGTTGGATGGAATGTTCTGTATATATTTGTTAGGTCTATTTAATCTAAAGTGTAGTTTAGAAAGAAATACAGTATAGTTCAAATCCAATATTTATGTATTGATTTTCTACCTAGATGATTTGTCCAATGTCAAAAGTGGGATATTGAAGTCTTTCTATATTATTGTATTACAGTCTATTTTTCCATTCAGATCTATTAATATTTTCTTTATGTGTGTAAGAACTCTGATGTTAAGTGCATGTATAATTGTTATATGTTCTTAATGAGTGATACATTTATCATTATATAATGATCTTCTTTTTATTTTTCTTCTTACAGTTTTTCTCTTATTTTGTCTTATGTCAATATAGCTATTCCTACTCTCTTTTTTTCCTTTTGTGTGGACTATCTTTCCATTCCATCACTTCTGTCTATATGTGTCCTTAGAGATGAAAGTGAAGTGAGTTTCTTGGACACGGATTATAATTGGGTCTTGGTGACTTCTTTTAAAGTCCAGGCAGATACTCGATGTCTTTTAATTGAAGAGATTAACAAATTTACTTTTAAAGTAACTATTGATGTGTAAAGACTTGCTATCATTCTCTTGTTTCTTGGTTAAATTGTAGATGTTCCTCTCTTATCATCTCCCTTTATGATTTAATGATTTTTTTATAGTGATATATTTTAAAACCTTTTTTATCTGCTGTGTATCTACTGAGAATCTTTGATTGAGTTTATGTTTCAGGTATACATACATAAAACATCTCATACTAATAGGAGACTATTTTGAGTTGATAATGTCTTAACTTTGATCACTTGCACAAACTCTACACTTTTATTTCTCCACTGCCTCACATTTGTTCTTGTTAATACCTTTTGTACATTTTATAGTCTGTGTTCTATAACAAATTATTATAGCTATTGTTGTTTTAGTAGTTTTGTCTTTTAAAGTTCATACTAGATACATGATTGATTTTCACACCACCATTACACTGTAAGAGTGTTCTGAGTTTGACTATATTCTTACTTTTATTAGTGAATTTCATAGTTTTATGTATTTTCATGTTACTATTCAGCAATTTTTTTGTCAGCTTGAAAAAATATTTTAAGATTTCTTATAAGACAGGTCTAGTGGTAATAAATTCCTTCAGCTTTTTTTTTCTCTGAGTAATTTTTTTTTTTTTTTTTTTTGAGAAATGTTTTATCTTCTCTTCATTTGAAGGGACAGCATTCCTGGATATTCATTCTTGGTTGATAGAGTTTTTTTCTTTCAGTTTTTTTTTTTTTTTTTTTTTTTTTATTAAATCATAGCTGTGCACATTCATATGATCATGGGGCATCATACACTAGTTTCATAAACCATTTGACACATTTTCATCACATGGGTCTACATAGCCTTCCTGGCACATTTTTTCATGGAATATTTTCCCTTGTATGTCTTCTTTTGAGAAATGTCTCTTCAGA